>CAUYSK010026191.1:0-15679 GCA_963575035.1 Avahi laniger
TGGGTAAACTGAGGCAGGAATTCAATTTTGTACTGTCTTGGGAAGTGCCCATGCTAGTCCCTTGGGTAGAACCTAAGGACATTAAAATAGGCCCTGGCCCCAAGATATCCACCTTCTACCACCCACAGAAAAAGCCAAAACGACAACATCAAACATCTCTCTGTCTTTGATCTGCTCCTCCTTAGCCCAATTCCAGATCAAAGAGGGTAATTCTTTCTTCTTTTTTTTTTTTTTTTTTTGAGACAGAGTGTCACTCTGTTGCCTGGACTAGAGTGAGTGCCGTGGCGTCAGCCTAGCTCACAGCAACCTCAAACTCCTGGGTTCAAGCAATCCTTCTGCCTCAGCCTCCCGAGTAGCTGGGACTACAGGCATGCGCCACCATGCTCGGCTAGTTTTTGCTATATATTTTTAGTTGTACAGCCAATTTCCTTCTATTTTTAGTAGAGATGGGGTCTCACTCTTGCTCAGGCTGGTTTCGAACTCCTGAGCTCAAACAATCCGCGCGACTCGGCCTCCCAGAGTGCTAGGATTACAGGCGTGAGCCACCATGCTTGGTCTCACACAGACTTCTAATATATTTTGAACTCCTGGAAAATTTATTTTTAGTGAAAGAAAGCCAAAAGAGAATTATAAAAAAAATGTGCTATGTATTTTAAATATTTACTTTTAATAAATGTATAATCATAATATATATATACAAAATGCAATGACTTAAATATATATGAAGTCAAAAGACTAAATTTGAGGCCGTTTGTGACTGTGAGGCCAAGAGCAATGGCCCTCTTTGCTCTCTATGACAAGCTTTGGGACCAGACACCCACCCTTTCTTCCCATTCCCAGTGTGTTTGGGTGGACTCTGTAATGTGAGCTATGATACTAATTGTCTACCCAATATCCACGCCTCTCTTCTTCCTCACTAACAAAACTGCACTTGTGTTTCAGGGGCAATGTGCCAATTAAAATAAACAGCCTCCCTTATAGCTTGGTATGGATCATGTGACCCATTCCTGGACAAAAGTCCACTGGGTAAGGCTTCAGAAAAACGATTATTTTAATGATAGAAAGGGACAGACTTCTGACGTATGGATTTTGCTCTTGTGTCTTCCTGCTTTGAATACAGGTGTGATATCTGGAGGTGCAGTAGTGGTTTTGCAGTCATGAAGATGACAGCCAAATGCTAAGGATGGAAGAGCAGAAGGATGGGAGAAATCTGGATTCCCAATGGCATTGTAGATTTGTCGTAATAGTCTTTTTTTTTTTTTGCCGTAATGGTCTTGAACCACTTCCTCTAGACGTCTTGTTATATGAGGAAAATAGTTCCTTATTTGGAACTCATTGCATGAGTTCCTCTTCTTGTTCTCCACTCCTTACTCTTCTCCTCTCCACCTTCCCCAGCATTGTTACACTATTAAATCAGGTCTAATGAAACTGAATAGCAGTGTGAGAGGACAAGAGGCAAATTCTAGAAATGGTGACGAACCCTAGGTTGATTGTGTGAATATGAACGGCTTAATTTGTATTCTTTTTTTTTTGTTTAATATGGGGGGAGTGAGAAGGGGGATTCGATTTTCTTTTTTTGAGACAGAGTCTCACTCTATCACCCTGATCAACCTGGGAAGAGTACAGTGGCATCATCATAGCTCACTGCAGCCTCAGACTCCTGGATTCAAGAGAGCCTCCTGCCTCAGCCTCCCGAGTAGCTGGGACTATAGGCACGTGCCACCACACCTGGCTAATTTTTCTATTTTTAGTAGAGTCGGGGTCTCACTCTTGCTCAGGCTGGTCTCAAATTCCTGAGCTCAAGTGATCCTCCTGCCTCAGTCTTCCAGAGTGCTAGGATTACAGGTGTGAGCCATCACATCTGGCCAGGACAGATATTCTGGACAAGCAGTCTAGAGAAGCACTTCTCAAACTTTAAGGCACAAACAAATCACCAAGGGATTTTGTTAAAATGTAGGCTTCGACTCAGTAGGTTGTTCAGAGAAGCAATGTGCCCTGGGCCCTGAATGCCCCTACTTGTTCTTGCTCTGTATGACAAGAATGCAAGGCCCTGACCACTTATTACCACAGCCAATATCTGAGGTTGTTCTTGCAGAAAAAAAGTAAAGTAACCTTTCCCTCCTCCACCCCTACCCCCCAAAAATTTTATTGTATATATTTGAGATTTATAGCATGATGTTACAGGATAATACAGATAGTAAAATGGAACCTGAGAAACAGTGAGATCTTTTCTCTATATAAAATTAAAAAACTAGCCAGGCCTGGTGGCATGCACCTGTAGTCCAAGCTCCTTGGAAGGCTGAGAATCACTTGAGCTTGGGAGTTTGAGGTCGTGGTGAACTATAATCATGCCACTGCACTCCAGCCTGGGCAACAGAGTGTGACCCTGTCTAAAATAAAATAAAATAAGATAAAATAAAGTAGTTACTGTAGTGAAGCAAATTAACATATCCATGATTTCACATAGTTATTTTTTGTAACAAGAGCAGCTAAAATCTACCTATTCAATAAAAATCCCTAATACAATACAATTTTATTAACTATAGTTTTCACACCTTAGATCTTTAGTACATCCTACCAGCCTTTCTAACCCTCTCTTTATTTTTCCCACCATTCACCCCTTTCCTCCCCTCCTGGCATAGATTCCTAAACAGCCTATTGCATGACCTTGAAAGCCCATCACAGGAGAGCAACGCTCCGCTTCGCCAAGGCAGAGACAGCACCGAGTCATTGCATAACCCCTACTCACACTCAAGAGTTCCTGAGCAGCTGCTCTGGAGGTGGATGAAAATAACCCACCATTTCAGCTTTTATAACCCATTCAGGAATGAAAATGCTATTTTTAGGGCATAATAATTTAAAAGCCCTTGCTGGCCTGTGGGGAAATGTCTTCAACCCTTTAGAGAAACGAAATGGATTCTCTCTTTTCTTTTCCGCCCAGTGTCCAGAATGAGTTCTTTCTTTGTAGTAACATGAAATGATTAAACTGCTTACTTGCATTGAGGGTTTTAAATACCTGGTGCTAAACATACCCAACTTAGAGAGTTTCAAACCATTGGAATTTAGGACACCTTTCTGCTTCATGGCCTTTGTTTATTAAGAGAAACTTAATATTCCTAATTTCATCTTAGTTTTTTGGAGATAAAGGTGAGCAAATGGCTCAGAGCATTGTCAGATACATAAGAAATGAGTTTGTCTTAGTTTGTATTCTCCCAAAAGCAGACTATGAGGCAAGGATTTTGGTGCAAGTAGTTTTTTCAGAACCACTGTGAGAGGGGGTAAGGGAGACTAGGAAGGGGGAAAGCTAATACAGCATATGTTAATGATGTCGTGGCAACTGGAGCTTAATCCTCATGAGGGCTCTTGAGAGTCTGCCCGAACATGTCTCAAAGCCGTCCCACTGAAGAGTGAGAGAGTGGGGTATTTATACACCAACGGGTATCTCTCAGTGATTGAGGGTTGCTCCTGGGCATTAACTATCTGACACTTCCGGCCTACTCTGAAGTAGACTGAACCACCTCCGCCCTGGGTCAGAGAATGTCCTGACACAGAGGGAAATAGGAAATCCTCCAAGTAGGCAAAGGACATATGGGTGGGGCACTGTCAGTATCTGCTGCAAGAGTCAAAGTCAGGTTCATAAATGAACTATGTATTCCTCACTTAAAATACATGGTGTAATACCTTCAATGAGATCACTTAGAAAAAAAAAAAAACAAGAACAAAAACAAAACAAAAACAAATAAATAAAATATATCGTATGGTCTTTTGAAAAACCATTTTTGCCTTGCAAGTTCTGTTTGCCTTTAAGTAAAGTAGCAGAAAGCCCCGCTGTAGCCCTTGGCTGTGGAGCAAAAGCAATTTGGAATGGAAGCCCTCACCATTTGTAATTCCCATTCCCCAATTCCAAAGGTACTCAGAGTAAATGAGGTCACCCTCTCTCTACAGAGTCAGCGCAAGTCTGGGCAGAAGATGACACCATTGACATACGAAAACAGAGACAGCAGCATTTGCAAGAGACAGGAAAGAACAGGGCTCAGACTCCATCCTTATACATAGACAATGCAGGTAGCAATGTTAATTACCTATGACAGCCATGACAATTAAATCCAATAAGTAAATCTAATGAGTAGAAGATGTCCTGGTGCCCACATTAGAGCTCTTGCAGACAAATAAGAAGGCCCACATGTATACTATTTTAATTTTTCTGAAAAGAAAAAACACTTTTGTTTTTCGGGCTTTTTTTGAGACAGAGTCATGCTCCGTTGCCCAGGCTACAGTGCAGTGGTGCCTTCACAGTTCACTGCAACCTCTAATTCCTGGGCTCAAGCGATCCTCCTGCCTCATTCTCCTGAGTAGCTGGGACCATAAGGGTGCACCACAACGCCTGGCTAATTTTTCTATTTTTAGCAGAGATGGGGTCTCACTCTTGCCCAGGCTAGTCTTGAACTCCTGAGCTCAAGCAATCCTCCTGCCTCGGCCTCCCACAGTGCTAAGATTACAGGCGTGAGCTACTGCACCCAGCCTGATGGCACTTTTTATTTGAGACAAGATCTGTCAGTGGCTGCTCTGTAGGAGGCTTATGAATATACATTTTGTGGTGAAAGGAGCAGAATTAATAGGCGTATTTGTCACAGGTACCTTCTAAGACACCACACCCGGCCCGTTTTCTTTTTGTCTATAAAAATAATACATATTTCTAACAATTGTAGAAAACAAAAAATATAGAAAAAGATAAAGAGGGGAAAAAAACTATAATTTCATTTTATGATCTTTTACAAATATATAAACAAAACATATAAATTTTAAAATATATAAATTAATTCAGATCTTTTATAATTACATATTGGAACCAGTTGTGATCTTCCTACATACAATGTATCATTTTATATCCTGTTTTTCATATAACATGCAATAGGCTGTATGATTCTGTATGTCATTGAAAATTATCTGAAATATTTCTATTGTCAGAATCATATTTCATCACCTGGATGTGCCACAAGCCATTTAGTCATTCTTCTATGAATTTCCATTTACAATAACTGTAATGAATACTTTCGTGTTGACCAGTTGACCTCTGGGTATTTTGTCAGGATGTACTCTCCAGAGTGAGATTACACAGTCAAAAGGCCGGAAGTCAGGGGACTGAGTTATAAGGGCCATTTCCTCCTACTCGTGGTCTCCAGTGGAAATCTGGACATACAGAGATGATTCTCCTTGGCTGCGGAATTGTGGGCCAGGCCTGCCAACATACAGAATCAGCGTCCTCGAGCTTGCAGAAACTCTAGAGATTATCTCCTCTGCCTCCCAAAACCCTCCTTGTTTTTCAGATACGAAAACCGAATTTCAAAGAGGTTTAGTCACTTGCAATTTTTGGCAATTATCTACCACTTCTGGGCACACATGTAAGCCCTTGACAAGCCTCTCTGAGAGCAGCACAGATGGACCAGACTTGGCCAGGCCATCACACTCTGGACTTAGGTTGTTTTTAGAAATTCAATGACATCATGACATAGAAGATAGAATGGCCAGACGGCTGGCTGCCCAGCCAGAAGGTAGGCTATGTTCTGGTTCTCGGGAGCCTGAAAGGGTACCTCCTTCCTCATCAGCTGACTACACATAATAAGATATACTATCTCTTCCTACATTTGGAAGAACCACGAGGTTTGGTGTAGTGCCTAGAAGCAAAAATAAACCTTCAGGAGCAACAGGCCACTGGGTCAGATGGAGCCAATAAAACCCACACTGGGAAAGGCTAAGCACTTTTGTGAGAGTGGCTAGTTCTTTCCTTACTTGTTGTATGGAGGCTTGGACTCCCAGGTCAGGGATGTATTTTGCAGACATTGTCAGAGCCCTTGCTCATATTCCCCCAGCATGTACCATTTCCAAAAATCCAACTATTTCCTACTGCAAGCACCTGAGAAGTTTTGCCTGAGGGCTTTCTCTGGCTGCAGGATCCTTGCTCAAGCACATCTGGGCAGGCAGGCTAGATGCACAGGAAGACATCATGCACATCTGGAATGGCGGCTAAATGTGCAGGAAGACATCATCCCCTGCAGCAAACCTCAATCGATGACCAACAGGAGTTGGTGTTTCAATGTCCCTGTTTCCTGGCCCCCTTTGATTTGCTGTTTGCTCTATACCGTCTCAAAGAGGGCCTCAGTGGGAGTGGACCCCAGAAGTCCACAGCAGTAACCTGCTCATTAACATACCTTGCTTTGGTCCATTTTCCTTTCCCGTCTCTCTTACTCCTCTACCAATCCTTCCTGGCATCACTGCCAACTCACATCCTTGTGCCGGGGTCTGCTTCTTGGGGAACCCAACCTAAGACAATGCAGCCCTTTCAGAGTAATCATAGGAAACCGTGATGTGAGAAACCAGTTAGTGTAGTAAACACAAATTGATTCAGATGTTAGAATTAGGAGTCAAGCACCTTGAAACCAACTGTATTCCGTATGTTCAAAGAACTAGAGGAAAGGTTGACCATGTTAGGAAGAGACATGGAAGATATTTTCAAAGCCTGATGGAATTCCCACAGATGAAATAGAGAAAAGGAAGCAACGCAGGATAAACATAGATGAGGGCTGCAATGGAGAAGGATCCCAGGCCTACAGGCAGAAGCCAAATTGTAACAGTTACAGTTAGGTTCAGGCACATAAAGCAAGTGGAAAAATTAGCAGCCTTTTAAAAGAGAGAAAAATCTTATTCCTCTCTCATGTAGAAGAGGACTGTTTGAGTCCACTCTATCAACCATTCTTCCCCATATCCCATTTTGTTTTTTCCACAGAACTTTTTCCTACTGGATATTATCTTATTTATTTCTTTGCTTTCGATGAGCCACCTCCTTTTATTAGCATATATGCCCTAAAATGGCAGAAACTCTCTCTGTTATTCTCTACCCTCTCCCCAGTACCTGAACGGTGCCTGGACTTATTGAATAAAGTGATAAGAATTTTATAGCAGGGAACCAGTTAATAAACCAAGCAACAGAAGTATAAGTACATTTTTAAAGATGTGGGCTTAACCATTCAAGAACTAAAACCAGAAATAGTTTTAAGGGATTACCTGTGGGGATGCAAGATGGGGAGAAGAAATGTGAAACAGAGGGTTACTGCTTTTCTGTGGTACTTGTTCGTATACCAATTTTTAAAATCCATGTACTTTTATTTCTTTGATATTAAAATTTTGAAAAATAAAGTTTAAAAAGATCACTGTAGAAAATGTGGAAACACTGGAAGAGAATGCAAAACTAACAAAGCATTATTTGTAATCCCACCACCTAGAGATAGCCACTGCAAACATTGGGTCCATTATCTTCTCATTGAAATCATTCATAAGAGATAATTCTGTATCTTTCCTTTCCTTTTCCTTCCATTAATTCTATCGTGAGGGTTTGCAGGCTCAGCCAGAAATGCTGCCTGGCAAAGGTATTTGACCTAAGGTTGAAATTCTGTTACTTCTTGTTTGCCCTACTTAGAGGGCTGCATAACTGTGTATCCTTTTCCTTCTCTCTCCACCCTGCAGTCCACCCACACAGCCCGGCTTAACCCACTCTTAGCCCCACTCTCCTTCCCCCTTGTTCAGGGACGTCACGAGCGCCTCGTTCTCTCTTTCTCCTCAGCCACAGGACAGCCATGTGTGTTTTTCTTGGCTGTTGCTACGTAATACACTATCCGAAACTTAGTGGCTTGTATGGTTGCAGGAGTGCAGAATTTCTTCTTTCTTTTTCCTCCATCTTGACTTTTTTTCATCTCTTCGCCAACTTCTTGGCGCTATTTTAAGTTTCCTCTTTCTCTTCTTATCTCTTATTGAATAATTTCCTCTGCCTAGTAACCTCTTTTTCTACCCCCAAATCTGGATCCTCAGGAAGCCCTTCCCAGGTTCGTCCATCTTCCTCTCTGGAAGAGTTCCCGTGAGGGGTCACCACCTAAGCAGGAGGAAAACAGAATTCACACGTCCAGGAAATCACTAGAACCATTTCCTTTTTCCTGGCCTCCTGCCTTGCCACTCCCACTAGGAGGCACCTCCCCCAGGACAGTTTGAGGCTCCCTTGAACTGAAGAGATTTGTGAGCAAGTGACCCTTAACCCAATTAGGATCCTCCTGCAATCTGTGCTAATCTTCTTAGGTGTTAATATTAGCACTACCTGGTACTACCCAGGTGCCAGGGAGGCCAGCTGCCTGGAGCCTTATCAGCAAAACCTTTAGAAACGCTTCCTTGCTTTTTCCCCCCTGCTTTTTTGATGTGAATTTCTGGTGTGGCAGGGGGCGGGTAGAAATGACTGCTCCTCTGAAATTCAAGGATTTAATGAAGGGCACAGGAACTATTTCTCAGAGTTGCTATCTGTCATAGGATAATTAGCACTTTATTAAAGGCCTGTAATAAACGTACTCGTGAGCAAGGTGATCAGTGCTACTCCAGCTTGAAAGAGTAAATTCCGGCGAGTAGGTCTGGGGTGGGGCCTGAGTTTCTACATGTCTGAGAAGTGTCCAGGAGATGCTGTTGCTGGTGGTCTGGGAATCACATTTGGTGTATTAGTCAGGGTTCCCTAGAGAAACAGAACCAGTAGGATACATACATTTATATACACACAGACGTAGATACATGCACACACGCACATACACTCACAGTAAGTCCTCACTTAATGTTATTGATAGGTTTTTGGAAACTGCAACTTTAAGCAAAATGACGTGTAACAAAACCAATTTTACCATAGGCTGACTAATTGATAAAAACAAAAGTTAAGTTCCTACTGCATATCTCTAGTCTCAAAAGCATCACCAAATAATGACCCAAAACACTTCTAATATTAAACATTGAAATAAATGTGATTAATAAAAACAAGTAATATAATTATTTCTCCACAATTATTCTAGTTCAAGGTCAGGGTGGCCAGAGCCTATCCCAGCAGCTCAGGGCACAAGGTGAGAACCACCCTGGACAGGAGGCCATTCCGTCACAGGGCACACTCACACTCACACCCACACTGACCCATACTGGGGCAATTTAGGCACTGCAATTCACTTAATTTGCACAGCTCTGGGATGCGGGAAGAAGTCAGAGAACCCACAGAAAACCCATGCAGGCATGGGGAGGGCGTGCGAGCTCCACGCAGACAGTGGCTCTGCTGGGAATCAACTTTTTTCTCATCAATGTTACAACAAAACAACTTTGAATTAAACAATGTTATTCAAAGTTCTACTGCATACCTATGTGTATGGGTGTGTATATGTATATATATACATACATTTATACAAATATATATATGAGAGGATATTTGTTATGAGAATTGGCTCATGGAATTATGGAGGCCAAGAAGTCCCACAATCTGCCATCTGCTAGCTGGAGACCCAGGAACGCGGAAGGCCCCAAGAACCAGGCACTCAGAGGTCTGAGAGCAGGAGAAGATGGATGTCCTAGCTCAAAAAGAGAGAGAATTTGTTCTTCCTCTGCCTTTGGTTCTATCCAGGCCTCGACAGGTTGAACGATGCCTGCCCACATTGGTAGGGGTGGATCTTTTTTATTCAGTCTCCTGATTCAAATGCTAATCTCTTCCAGATGCAGTCTCACAGACACACTCAGAAATAGTGCCCAGCTTTCTGGGCATCTCTTAGCCCAGTCAAGTTGACATAAAAAACTAACTGTCACACTTAGCAAGGAAATGCTTCTAAGTAGTAAGGAAACGAAGGGGCAGGCTACGGGCAGCCTCGTGCAACTCTGAGAGGCAGCAAATAACTCTCCATTTTATGGAGATGCTAGGCATCTCCTAGCAGCGAAGAGCCTGGGCTTTGGGATCAGACAGAGCCGTGTTCCAATCTGCTTTTCACTAACTGTGTGCTCTTGAGCAAACCATTTGACCTCTCTGAGACTCAGTTTCCTCCTGTAAAAAAAGAGATGGTAATAATACCTGCTTCACTGAATTGTCCAGGAGATTTTCTGCCACAGTGAATATAATGGCATAGCAGACTGCCTGGCACAGAGTGGGCCTCCACAGATGGTGCCACATCTTGCTATTGCAAGGATGGAATCCAGGTGGGGCGTGGTGACTCATGCCTGCAATCCTAGCACTCTGGGAGGCCGAGATGGGAGGATTGCTTGAGGCCGGAATCCAAGACCAGCCTGAACAAGAGCAAGATCTGTCTCTACAAAAAAACAGAAATATTAGCCGGGTGTGGTGGTATGCGTCTGCAGTCCCAGCTACTCGGGAGGCTGAGGCAGGAAGGTCACTTGAGCCCAGAAGTTTGAGGTTGCTGTGAGCTAGGCTGACACCACTGCACTCTAGCCCAGGTAACAGAGAAACACTCTGTCACAAAAAAAAAAAAAAAAAAAAAGATGGAATCCAGAGACCTAAGCAAGTGCTCGCTCTCTTCAGCTTTTCCACGTTCAGAGTGAGACTGTGGATTTGTTTTCACAGGTCCTTCAAGGTTAACGAACAGGACTGTTAGCGGGTGTGCTCCGTAACCAGCCGCCCTAGGGCAAAATGGGGCCATGCTTTGGAAGCCTGAAGAGAAGGCCTCTTTCTCATCAGCTGTCACACCCTCAGATATTTACGTGTTTTTCGTAGACTCTTTTCTATTATTAAGTTCACGTGACACCCTTGTCACAGATCCTTCTCAAACAGCAGAAAAATGAGAACATTTCACATTGCTTATGGATCCAAGTCCATTTTCTTCTCTCACACACACAAAACCATGTTCTCTGGGTACGCGTGCTTCCTTCCTCAGCTTCCGGCTTTCCCAGACTTCCTAACTAAGCTGCAATACCTGCAAATCCTTCAAAGGATTTATTCTGTTTGCCTGAACTTTCAAACTACTTTAAAATAACTACAGCCTGCTCTGCTGACAAACAGGAGGTAGGACTACTCCGCTTTTTTCTCTGGGTTTCTGCCTGTTTTGACTCTTGCAATTTACTCCCACATGTTGTTGAACTTTTACTGATGATTCAGCAGAAGCTGCCACCAGCAGAACCAGTTGTTTTGTGCCTAGAACACTCTTCTGCTGGCCTAATTTTCTGCGATGATGACAGCACCCTGATTTCTGGAGGTGAAACTTGGCTTCCTCTCTCAAGACACTTGGGAAGAGTTGTAGCAACAGCATGTGTGATTAGTTCATTACCATATCCCCAAATTTATTTCTCCTTACTCGTTCATTTTACCAGTTTAAAAAAGACTGTATCTTGAGCACAGTCATCTTCTCTTCATTTAGCAAAATGAAGCAAAATTTAGCAAAATTCCTAAAGTGCAATTGCTACAATTTCTAACTTAAGAGACCAAAGGTGCAGTGGGAGTACAGAGTTACAAAAGAAAAGATATAAATAGAGAAAGACTGAATAGTGACTTGAGGAAATGAAAGATAGAGCCCAAATGGTTTACTTCACTAGCTGTGGAGCTGTACTAACCAACGGGATTTGTATTTTAAGAGCCTCCTACATTCAAGTTAAGTTTTCTTTTGTTTTGTTTTGTTTCAGACAGGATCTTCCTCTGTTGCCTGGCCAGTCAGGGCTAGAGTACTGTGGCATCAGCCTAGCTCACAGCAACCTCAAACTCCTGGGCTCAAACGATCCTCCTGCCTCAGCCTCCTGAGTAGCTGAGACTACAGGCATGTGCCACCATGCCCGGCTAATTTTTTCTATATATTTTTAGTTGTCCAGATAATTTCTTTCTATTTTTTTTTTAGTAGAGACGGGGTCTCGCTCTTGCTCAAGCTGGTCTCGAACTCCTGGCCTGGGCAATCCTTCAGCCTTGGCCTTCCCATGTGCTAGGATTATAGACAGGAGCCACAGCATCCAGCGTAAGTTGTTTTTTTTTTTTAGCCTTGAAGCTATTAGCGCTAATTAGTATCCTAAATGTTTTACATTTAGGAAACAAAGATAGGCCATGAGATAGGCAGATTAACTGAGGAGAAACCTTGATGAAGAAAAGATGTAAACAAAAGCATGAGGTGTGTAAATTTGTTTTTCCTCCAGAGACCACATACTCAAGCAATGTTGATGAAACTCAACACAGGTGGGAAAGAAAGGGAAGGCATAGTTTCCCTGGATTCTTGGAGGCCCTTACTCGCAATTGAATACTCCCAGGTGGTCCTCCAGATTCTAATTTTTTGATACCTTAGTATTAACTTGTTAAGGGTTGTAAGCATTAATTGTTAATGTCTAATTATTTAGCTTGTTTTCTTTATGTTTTAAGCGTTCACACTGATACAAGATGAGTATCTGGCCAGCATGTTATGGAAGAAGTTTCTGAACTGGGACAGAGTTTAGACTAGATCAATGACCCCAAGTTTTCTCCCAACTTCAAAATTGAACAAAAGATTGGTTCTAGAATAGTCTCAGAATATTTTTAATGCCACATCCCTTGGCATTCCGGTTCAGAGCACAGCCCAGGTATGCTGGAGTGTGCTCAGGTCCTTTCGTTTTGCTGCCTCTGATGAAAGCTACTCGTCTCAAGCCAGAGGGACGCTTTGACACTCAGAATTCCTTTTTCATGAAAGGAAGTGCCCAGATTTCTACCCGGTTATTGAGTGCAAATTCTCAGTCTTTCCCAGCTGTTCCCTGGAATTATGATTTAACATGACTGGCCGCACAAGAATGCAGTGAAGCACTTGCTTCTACTTGCGAGATTAAGGAAATTGTGTGGTTTCATTATTGTCTTCCTGAGCCGTCCTTCACGTAAAAGTGTCTGCGCGATTGCTTTTCAAAGGGTTCAACAGAGAAAAATGTTAGAATAGGTGTAATTAAATCATCTTTTTTACTTTAACTTTTATTTTTAGTGTATTTATTACAAAGTAATTAGAAAATGTAATAAAGAGAAAAATAACATTAACACTTAACTGTGGAAGGTGACTTTAGTAGAATTTTGAGTCTCATGAGTGGGGCTAGAGGATGCATTCTTCAGCATTTTTCTCTAACAACATTCCTTCTTTTTGAAGTATCTTACCCCTAGAAAAGTTTCTATTTCGCTAAAAAGGACTCTCCTGAACAGTATACCTAGTCTAGGCTCCTCTTAGGCAATTCCAATAAACTGGAAATTAATAGATTTTTGAAATTCTACTTTCTAATTCTCACCCTCAAACCACTCCAGGAAAATAACTAACCTCCCTCTTAAATTCTGTTGCACATTTTAAGATTAAAATAAAAATACATGTACATGGTAAAAAATGTGAAAGAGTTCAAAAAGGTATAAAATGAAACGTAAGAGCCTTCCTCCATCCTGAGCTCCAGTCCTTCTCCCCAAAGGGAGTTGAGTTTCTTCTCCATACTTCCAGAATATAGGGAATAGAATAGGATATAGGATCAGACAATGTCCCTGACCCCAAGGAGCTACATTCTAGTGGAGGAGGCTATTATTACATAATTGAAATGATTAGACAAACAATTATAACATTGCAATTGTGGCAAGTGCCTACAAAGAAAAGCTATAGGGTGCTGAGATCCCATAGCTGGGGTACCTGACCAGGAGGTGGGGAGGCTGCAGAGGGTTCCAGAATGAAGTAGCACTTGAATTGAAAGCCAAAGGAGATATAGGAATGAGCTAGGTCAAGAAGAGCAGGTGGAGGTGAAGAGTATTTTAGGAAGAAAATCAGCATGTGCAAAGGCCCTGCAGTGGGAGGATGGAGCGTATGAGAGACTGAAAGGCAGAGGGTGAGGGGAGCAGGGAAACATGGGGAAAGATAAGGCCAAGAGGGAGATGGAAGCCAGACCATGGAACACCTTAAGAAGCATGGGAAGAGTTGTGTGTCTGTCCTAAGAGCAACAGCGAGAGAGATGGGTGTTCATCCATTCCACTCTTTAATGTGACTGCAGAGGTGAGAAAGCTAAAAACTGCATTCCCGGACACCCTTACAGTGAGGGTACTAGACGCAATCTAGGTACAGCAATCAGACTCACTCACATGAGATCTGGAAGGTGGAGATGAGGTGAGGCTACGCTGAACTGTTGTTTCTGCTGGTGAGCACAGTCAGGGAAATAGTTAGAAAGTGCTCTGGTGTCCAATAGGTCCAATGTTCCAAGAGGGACTGGGGCTTTTTAAATTTATTTTTATTTTTTTGCTCATTGCAGCTCTAGAAGGCACAGCATTACTCCAGAGCCAACAAGTATAGCAGTAACAATGCTCTCATCCCTGGATTGCTTCTAAGGTAGCGTGCCCTGGAGCCCACAGTTCCAGTGGCGGCTCCCTGTTCCCCACTTTGTGATGGAGAGATAGCAGCTCCCTTGGCAGTCCAGTCCTATCATGTTCTCAGAGTCATTCCTGGGGGCCCAACCCAGAATCCACTTCCCACCCCCTGCCCTCCGAACACTTGGTAAGCACCTAATTCCCTGTACCAAATCCCTTTTTGCTTGAAAGAGCCATAGGTAAGTTTTCTGCAATTGAGCACTCACAGATAAAAATGCAAAGCTGGCCGGGCGTGGTGGCTCACACCTGTAATCCTAGCTCTCTGGGAGGCTGAGTAAGGTGGATCCCTCAAGATCAGGAGTTTGTAGACCAGCCTGAGCAAGAGCGAGACCCCGTCTCTACTAAAAATAGAAAGAAATTATCTGGACAACTAAAAATATATATATAGAAAAGATTAGCCGGGCATGGTGGCACATGCCTGTAGTCCCAGCTACTCAGGAGGCTGAGGTAGGAGGATGGCTTGAGCCCAGGAGTTTGAGGTTGTTGTGAGCTAGGCTGACGCCAGGGCACTCACTCTAGCCAGGGTAACAGAGCCAGACTCTGTCTCAAAAAAAAAAAAAAAAAAAAAACCAAAAATGCAAAGCTATTTAAAGTTTTGAGACAGGGGAGTGTTCAGATCAGATGACCTCAATGTAGAAGGTGACTTGGAGGGCACTAGGGTGGATTAGAAAGCTGTTGGTGCACAGCAGCAGGGACTCAGTATTCCAAGGATGTGGCTGAGAAGGGCTGAGACCACACACTGGTCCAGTTGCGAGTCTGCCCACCCATGATCAGAGGTCATTTTTCTCTTTAGTGAGACAGGTGACAGGAATGCCAGTCAGTGAGGCTAATCCTAGGGAGAAGTTCCAGAATGAGCGGGTAGCGGAAGGAAGAGAGAGAGAAAGGGAATGTTTAAAAAAAAAAACCAAAAAAACTATTCCTTTTCCAAAATGGAAGGGTTAAAAAAATTTATTATGGTATAAATTACATATCATAAATTTCAACCATTTTAAGTGTACAATTCAATGTTTTTTAGTAAAATTATTGAGTAGTGAACCATCATCACAATCCAGTTTTAGAATATTTCTATCACCCCCCCAGTAAGAGCCCTCTCAGAAGACAGTCTTTTATTTTTTGTTTCAGGATATTATGGCGGTACAGATGTTTAGGTTACATATGTTGCCCTTGCCCTCCCCCAAATCCGAGTTTCAAGTGCGTCCATCCCTCGGATGGTGCACATTGCACTCTTTGTGTATGCATATACCCGTCCCCTCCTCTCCCCTCCCCGCTGCCCAACATCCAATAAATGTTATTCTTATATGTGCACTTATGTGTTGATCAGGTAATACCAATTTGAAGAAGACAGCCTTTTAATTTTCATTTTTAACTTTTAGCATAAGGCTAAGTTTCCCATGATTGTTGTTTTAGGTGATGTTTATGTGGATTTTTTTTCTTTTGCTCCTTGTGGATAAAACATCTTAATAACCATAGGATCAGAATCTGAAGCAGCTAGAAATTGACACTTAGGTGGTC
>CAUYSK010026192.1:0-21488 GCA_963575035.1 Avahi laniger
GCTCTTGCTCAGGCTGGTCTCGAACTCCTGAGCTCAAATGATCCACCCGCTTCGGCCTCCCAGAGTGCTAGGATTACAGGCGTGAGCCACCGCGCCTGGCCTAACATCACCCGTTAGTCTCGTCTTGTAACCCAGTTCCTCTCACTCCCTGTGTTCAGTGCCAGTGGCTTTCTCTCTCTCAGTCCTTCATAAGTGCCAGGCTCTTGGCCACTTCAAAACTTTTGCATGTGCTATTTCTCTGCCTGGACCCCTATCCTCTACCCCATCCCCTCTGACTTATCCTTCGGATTTCAGCTTGAACATCTCTTCTTCAGGAAAGCCTTCTTTGATGCCCCAGACCAGATGAGCTCTTTGTTTGGAGAGTCTCATGTCACCTTATACCTTTACTTTATGCCACTTTTTACATTTTGTCATGAGGCATTTATTTGTGTGATTATTTAATTAATGTCTCATTTTCCTAACCCACAGTGGTAAACTCCATGAAAATAAGAACCATTTCAATTGTTTGCTAATTATTATATTTCAGTGCCTAGCATGGTACTTGGCACATGGCAGAGACTCAATGCATTTTTGTTCAGTGCATGAATAAACAAGCCAGTCCAAATAATGAAGTAAACAAGGTTGGCACAGTGGCTTACACCTGTAATCCCATGCTTTGGGAGGCCAAAACAGGAGGATCTGTTGAGAATGGGAGTTCAAGATCAGCCTGGGCAACATGGCAAGACCCTGTTCTCTACAAAAAGTTTAAAAGTTAGCCAGACATGCAGGCATGTGCCTGTAATCCCAGACACTCAGAAGGCTGAGGCAGGGGGATCACTGGAGCCCAGGAGTTTGAGGCTGAAGTGAAATGTAATGATGCTATTGTACTCTAGCCTGGGCAACAGAACAAGACCCTGTCTCTCTCTCTCTCTCTCTCTTTTTTTTTTTTTTTGAGACAGAGTCTCACTCTGTCACCTGGGTTAGAGTGCCATGGCATCAGCCTAGCTGACAACAACCTCAACCTCCTGGGCTCAAATGATCCTCCTTCCTCAGCCTCCCGAGTAGCTGGGACTAAAGGAGCATGCCACCACATCCAGCTAATTTTTTTCTATTTTCAGTAGAGATGGGGGTCTCACTCTTGCTCAGGCTGGTCTCGAACTCCTGAGCTCAAGTGATCCTCCCGCCTCGGCCTCCCAGAGTGGTAGGATTATAGGCGAAAGTCACCTTGCCCTGCCTAAGACCCTGTCTCTAAAAAAACAAAACAAAACAAAACAAACAAAGAAACAAAAAAAACCTTAGCCACAGACTCTGTCCCTATATCCCTTACTAGACTTAATCCAGGTTCAGTCTAGCAGAAGAAAATATTCCAAGACCCAAGGACCCTTTTGTATGTTTCACTTCATGGGTGTTTCTGTGGCCACTGAGGAGAGCTATTATAGACTATAAATCCTCTAAGAAGAAAAACACAACTACATGTTAAATAAAGATGGTACATTCAGGTGTTTTGTCGAAGATGATTTTTACTATTTTCAGTTCCAATTAACAACTTTTACCACTGTATGGTAGATTGGTTACGTTCATAGCCCCATCAGTGGTCTCCTTGTATTCATTATCTTTGCAAAGTGACTTTGCAGTTTATCAAGAAATGGGCTCTATTTCCCTGCCCCTTGCAGCTGGGTTGGTCTTGTTTTTTACTTGACCAGTGCGATGCAACAGAGATGACATTGAGCCAATTATGAACCTATGCCTCAAGAAGCCTTTTATTTTTCTGTTCTCTCTCTTTGACCTCTGCCACACCGCAAGAACAAACCCCAGGCTGGCCTGATGGAGGTTGAAAGGCCATGTGTAGCAATGTTGAGTTGTTCCAGCCAAGGCCATAGGCCAGTCAGCCCCTTGCCAATCTCCAGGCATAGATCAGCCAAGATTGCCTCAGATTTGCAGAAATGATCAGCTGAGCTAAAAAAAAAAAAAAAAAAAAAAAAAAGCTCATTGTTTAAGTTGGGCAAGTTTTGTTACATGGCAATAACTGACTGAGACAATGTTTAAGGCAATGTGCTAAAGGAAATTATTAATACTGCCGTCCTTTTGCTCTTGCCCCAAAAGCATGGACCTTTCAGAGAGACAGATGTAGTTGTAAATCCTCTCTCGTTTATCAACCAGGTGACTTTGGGGGAGTTAATTCATAGCTCTAAGTTAATTAATAGCTCAGGTTCCTTATCTATAAAACGTGCTGATAATGTAGCAGAAAAGGGATCTAGTTATCCTGTCTATCTGATATCTTCCTCTCTCCATGTTTTAGATACTCAAAGTTTTATCTGGACACATGGCCATCCACCTACAAGTGTTCACGTGACTGAATTCTGGAAAATGAGCTCTACATGAAATAACACACAGTGGAAACCTTCCCGAGGAAGCTTGTACATTTCCTTTGCCTCCTTTCTCTCATATCTTTCTTCTCTGTTGGCACTGCAGCTAGTAGTCAATTACAAGGGAGAAAGACCTTGAGTCCCTAAGGGCCATGTGGAACAGAACTGTAAAAGCAGCCCTAGATTGCCTACCTCTAAACTTTTGTGTGAGATAAATAAAATTCTCTCTTGTTTATTATTATCTTAGTCTCTGTTACTCACAGTTGAACCTAATTCTGGCTAACATATAGTAAGTAGTTTCCTTGCTGGTTTGTTGTGAGCTAGGTGATAAGTGTCTGGAATCATTTCTAGTACCTGGAAACAATAAATGAACATACCTATTAATGTTTTTGTTGATATTTAATAACAATAGTAGAGGCAAAACCAACATGCCTCCCTGGTTAATGTTGAGAGAAAACTGGCAATATTGTTGAAGTCAGCTAAAGTTATGGCTCTAGTCACATTTGCATAATCATACAGATCTATGACATGTGTTTCTTGATAATTTTGTCTTAAAGAGTTCCCTTCTTGACTCTTCCCCAATAAAATAAAAATTTTATCTTAATGAAATTTAGGAAACAGATGCACATTCGCTATGTCAGTACAACAGCTGCTTTGTCACAATTCTGACTCGCATCTGGGGTAAGCCCCTCAAAATACGGCAAAACGTAAAAGGATTTTGAGCGTGTTCTATATAATTCTCATTTCCTCATAAACATTTCAAAACTATATTAAGAAAATGTAATCTTCATGTATATTTGAAAAGCAATGTTACGTATTTTAAATGCTATGTTTGCTAAGGTAATACAGTTTCTTAACAGAAAATTAAATGTTAGCTTTAAAATATTAAAAAACTTTTCTTAGATATCGGAATAAGAAATAGTTTTTAGAAAACTATTACCGTTGTGACCCTGCCATTAGCTTCTTTGGTATTCCCTGCTGTGAAGATCATTATTTTGAGACTTGGAAAGTCAGCAAAAAGGCATGCAGAACCTCCCCCAGAACTGAATCAATTTTTCAAGACAAATTTTCCTCAGAAATATGGTGAAACACAGAGAAGTCATTCATAATGAGTTCCTCAAGCAAAAATTCTTTTTAATTATTCTGACATTGGGAAAAGAACTCACAGAGAAATACTGTTCACAGTGGATTCCACATAGCATTTGATAGTTACGTGCCATTAGCAAAGTAACTAATAGGTCCCAATTTAACTGGAATGGGGCTTTTCCCATTAAGGTGCTTTTAAAAATTAATTAGTTACAGAAGCCTATTATGAAGGCTTTTCAATAAGTCCCATGCAATGGAGATCAATAGAGGAATTTTAAAATGGCTATTAGGAGAAGTTGATGAGAATATTGTAAGAAAATCTAAACTAGTTCAGCGGGAGAGTCAAGGAAAGATTTCGAGGTATAAGTAGACTCGAGGTGTCTTAAGGGAGGGGTAGCTGTCTAACTGGTGAGACATACAAGGACATGAGATGCCTAGCTCAAGAGAAGAAGTGAGATATAACCTGTGCACAAGTTGCCTATCAGCAGTGGCAGACAGGATACTAGTTGGGAAGAGCAGGACATTCTACTGGGAATGCACACTATGGATGTTGTATCTAATTCATTAGATAATTGATAACGATTGAAGGGTTTTGAAGAATGAGATAAAAAAGTCAGTGCTGGCTTCTCTGGGTGAATTCTATCAAATATTTACAGAAGAATTAATACCAATTCTTCATGAATTCTTTAAAAGAAATTATAGACCAATATTCCTTATGAATATAGGGCAAAAATCTTCAACAGAGAATTAGCACACCAAATCCAGCATCAAATAAAAGGATTATACTTCATGACCGAGTGGATTTTATCCCGAGAATGCAAGGTTGGTTCAACAATCAAAAATCAAGTGATGTTATCAACCAATAGAATAAAAAACAACCACATAATCATCTCAATAGATGCAGAAAAAGCATTTGAAAAAAACAACTCTCTTTTATGATAAAAAAATATTCAATGAACCAAGAAAAGTAGTGAACTTCATGAACTTCGTAAAGGCCATCTAGAAAACCCATAAGTTTACATCATACTTAATGGTGAATGACTGGATGCTTTCCCCCGAAAATCAAGAACAAGAAGATATTCATTCTCACTGTTCTGTTCAACATTGTGTGGAGGTTCTAGCCAGAGAAATTAGGCAAGAAAAAGAAATAAAAGACATTTCAATTGGAAAGGAAGAAGTAAAACCATCACTATTGGCAGATGACATGTTCTATACAGAAAATCCAAAGGAATCCATACACACACACACCAAAAAAAAAAAAAAACTGTTAAAACTAAAAAATGAGTTCAGCAAGGTTGAGGATACAAGACCAATATACAAAATCAATTGTATTTTTTTTTGAGACAGGGTCTTCCTTTGTTGCCCAGGCTAGGGTGCAGTGGCATGATCATAGCTCACTCCAGTTTAAAACTCCCAGGCTCAAGTGATCCTCCTGCCTCAGTTTTCCGAGTAGCTGGGACCACAGGTATGATGCTTGCCTAAGTTTCTTTTTTAAATTTTTTATAGAGACAGGATCTTGCTGTGTTGCTCATGCTAATCTCAAACTTCTGGCCTCAAGTGATCCTCCCACCTCAGCCTTCCAAACTGCTGGGATTACAGGTGTGAGCCACTGTGTCTGGCCACAAAATCAATTATATTTCTCCACACTTTCATTGTACAATTCACATATGAAATTAAGAAAGCAATTCCACTTATTAATACAATACCATCAGGCCACTTATTAATACAATAGCATTAAGTGGTTCACGCCTGTAATCCTAGCACTCTGGAAGGCAGAGGTGAGAGGATCGCTTGAGGTCAGGAGTCTGATACCAGCCTCAGCAAAGAGCAAGACCCCGTATCTACTAAAAATAGAAAGAAATTAGCCAGACAACTAAAAATGGAAAAAATTAGCTGGACATGGTCCTGTATGCCTGTAGTCCCAGCTACTGAGGAGGCTGAGGCAGGAGGATCCCTGGAGTCCAGGAATTTGAGGTTGCTGTGAGCTAGGCTGATACCATGGCACTCTAGTCAGGGCAACAGAGTGAGACTGTCTCAAAAAAAAAAAAAAAAAATAAAATAATAATAATACAATAGCATCAAAAAGAATAAAAAACTTAGAAATAAATCAAACAAGAAAAGTACAAAATTTTTACTCTGAAAACTACAAAAATTGTTCAAAGAAGTTTAAAAGGATCTAAATAATTGGAAAGACATTCCGGGTTGATGGATCAGAAGACAATATTGTTAAGATAGCAATATTCGCCAAATTTAACTATAGATTCCATGTAATCCCTGTCAGAAGTCCAGTTGGCTTCTTTGCAGAAATTGACAAAATGATCCTAAAATTCATATGGAAATTAAAGGACCCAGAATAGCCAAAACAATCTTTAAAAAGGAGAACCAAGTGGGATGATTCACATTTCCCAATTTCAAAATCTACTACAAACCTATGGAATCAAGACAGTGTGGTGGTGGCGTAAAGATAGACATACAGATCAATGAAATGTAATAAAATTAAGAATCCAGAAATAAACCCTAACATTTATGGTCAATTGCTTTTTGACAAGGTGCCAAAACAATTCAATAAAGGAAAGAATAATTGTTTCAACAAATGGTGCTGTGACAACTACATATCCACATATAAAAGAATGAAGTTGGACCTCCATCTTACACCATATACAAAAATTAACTTAAAATGGATCAAAGATTTAAAAGTAAAAGCTAAAACTATAAACTTTTAGAAGAAAATATAGGAGTAAATCTTCCTAATCTTAGATTTGGCAAATATTTCTTAGCTATAACAACACAGCAAAGGCAATCAAAGAAAAAAATAGATAAATTGAACTTCCTCAGAATTAAAAACTTCTGTGTTTCAAAGGACACCATCAAGAAAGTGAAAAGACAAACCACAGAATGGGAGAAAATATTTGCAAATCATACGTCTGATAAGGGAGTTGTATCTAGAATATATAATATCCTAGTCAATAGCAAAAAGACAAATAACCCAATTTAAAAATGGGCAGGCTGGGCGTGGTGGCTCACGCCTGTAATTCTAGCACTCTGGGAGGCCAAGGCGGGTGGATTGCTCAAGGTCAGGAGTTCGAGACCAGCCTGAGCAAGAGAGAGACCTCCGTCTCTACTAAAAAAATAGAAAGAAATGATCTGGACAACTAAAAAAAAAAAAAAAATATATATATATATATATAGAAAAAAATTAGCCGGGCATGGTGGCACATGCCTGTAGTCCCAGCTACTTGGGAGGCTGAGACAGTAGGATTGCTTGAGCCCAGGAGATTGAGGTTGCTGTGAGCTAGGCTGACGCCATGGCACTCACTCTAGCCAGGGCAACAAAGCGAGACTCTGTCTCAAAAAAAAAAAAATGGGCAAAGTACCTGAATAAACATATTTCTAAAGAAGATATACTGATGGCCAATAAGCACATGAAAAGATGCTCAACATCATGAGTCACAAGGAAAATGTAAATCAAAACCACTTTACACCCACTGGTTTGGCTGTAATGGAAAAGACAGATAATAATAAGTGTTGACAAGAAAGTTGAAAATTGGAACCCTCATGCACAGCACGTGGGAATATAAAATGGTGCAACTGTTTTGGAAAAAAGTGCAACAATTCCTCAAAAAGTTAAACATAGAGTTACCATGTGAGCCAGCAATTCCACTCCTGGTATATACCCAAGAGAAATGAAAAAATATGCCACATAAAAACCTGCAAATGGACTGGGCACGGTGGCTCAAGCCTGTAATCCTAGCACTCAGGGAGGCTGAGGTGGGAGGATTGCTCGAGGTCAGGAGTTCGAGACCAGCCTGAGCAAGAGCAAGACCCCGTCTCTACTAAAAATAGAAAGAAATTAATTGGACAACTAAAAATATATAGAAAAAATTAGGTGGGCATGGTGGCACATGCCTGTAGTCCCAGCTACTTGGGAGGCTGAGGCAGGAGGATCGCTTGAGCCCAGGAGTTTGAGGTTGCTGTGAGCTAGGCTGACGCCAGGGCACTTGAGCATGGGCAACATAGGGAGACTTTGTCTCCAAAAAAAAAAAAAAAAAACACTTTTAAATGAATGGTCACAGCAATGATGTTCATTATGGCCAAAAGGAAGAAAAAACGCAAATGTCCATCAACTGATGAACGGATAAACAAAATGTGATTTAATCATAGAACGGAATATTATTCAGCCATAAAAAGGAACAGAGTACTAATACAGCATGGTTGACCCTTGAAAACAGTACAGTAAATGCTAGTAACAAAAGACCACATAGTATATGAATCCATTTATATAAAATGTCCAGAATAGAGAAATCTATAGATACAGAAAGCAGACTAGGGGTTGCCTGTGGCTGAGTGGGGGAATGGGAAGATTAGGAGGTGATAGCTAAAGGGTAGAGATAAAGGACATGTTCTAAAATTAATTATGGTCATGACTGCACGACTTGTGAACATGCTAGAAACCACCGAACTATAAAAAAAAAAAAATCAGTGCTATACTTTAGGGGGATCACTCTGGAGTGAAGAGAAACAGAAAGTACAAAGATCAATTTGTAGGTTTTTAATCTAGACTCTTAGAGAGAAGACATCTCATCCCTAGAGCTTTTCTTCCTTCACTCTCCAGCCCATTCCCTTCGAATAGAATTAAAACACAGTTATCAAATCTAGGCTTGATAAACTGATAAATATGCTACGGGGTGAAAAAAAAAAGGAGCTCCTGACTCTTTGGTGATCATTTTTATTATGTCAGTAGCCAAAGGCAAAGGGCCCATTTCTCAATTGTTTACTTACAGGTCACCAATCTGAACTTAAGTTCTGGACAGGAAATACTAAGCTGATGCAGGGCCTCAGACCAAATGGTGAATGAGTTTCTGTTTGTGCCTGGTCCATAGTAGGTCCTCAGCATTTTTTAAAATAATGAATTTTAGGAGTAAAAATAGACTTTATGATGTGTTATATAAAAATGGCCAAGAAAAACACTGTGAGATGAGAAAATAACAATCTTAAACTAGTGACAGAGAAAAAGGTAAAAATGAAAGGAAGGAATATTTGTCACTTAACAAGACAGCAAGCCTCTAAAATATGTAAAAAGTTTCTTTCATCCCCTTCAGAGAAAAGAAATTGGAAAACAAAAGAAAAAAAGAAATTATAAATGTATATAAAAGAGTGAGGCTATTGTATCTGAAGAATACAAGAGACAATTAATGTAATCCATCACAACAGGCTAAAAAAGAAAAACACTTGATCATATTAATAGATGCAGAAAAAGCATTTATCCAAATCCAATACACATTTATTATTAAGAACTTTCAAGAAACTAGGAATAGAGGGGAATTTCCTCAACTTGGTAAAGAATAAAAAAAGAAATTATATGAACCAGAAACTAATGCTTTTTAAAGATAGAGAGGGGAAAAGTTAAGTTGGTCCTCATCCAAAAATGTGCTAAATAGGAAGTGCAGTAGAGGAAAGACACTAAGGAAAAGAATAAGGAAGTAAAAGAAAACAAAAATAAGGAGCTCTATCTGCAGTATCCAAAATTGAAAGTAACGTCAGACATCGGAAACACCACCCAGGCATTGCCATGTTCTCCCTGACCGGTTCTAGCCAGAGAGATCTGGTTTCTCTTATCTAGAGAGCTCCTGTTCTCTCACCTAGGGAATAATTAGGAAGTTGAGAAGAAATAAACCTAAGATTCAGGGATTACTAACTGCCATCTCGCAAAAATGATGATTAAAATATCATGATTAAGAATCAAGAACCTTTAGCCCCTGTGAGTGATGATTACAATGTGATTAGTGGGGATTACTGCGAGATTAACAATGTTTGCAAGGAAGATGATTTGATTCATTCCAGGCGTTAAGGGACAGAGGTGGCAGATGGTTTCCTTATACCAAGAAAAACTGCAAAACACACAGAGTAAAAGACAATCATATTTTTATTCTATTCCATTTGAAAAGGGGTGGGGGGGACTTGATGTGTGACGACGTGTTATTTAAAGTTGTGAAGGTTCATGTCATATTCTTTCAATCGGTCAAGAGTGCAAAAATGATGGGATTAGTTTCTGTCTGGGAGGAATGGAGAGATTCAGATAATGGAAACATTGAGGCCAGGGTGCCCATTTTGTCCGTCGGATATTAATTAAATGCCCTTTGATGAGAATTTGTGATGTGAAATAACCTGCTTGGCTTCCTGCACAGACAGGTGTGGAAGGACCTAGAGCAGTCTAGGTGTTTAAAGTAGTACTCGCATATGCAGATGACATGTCCATGATTGCATCAACCCATGAGTCTGTAAAAACAATCTCCTGAATGTTTGAAGTATATGTTTCAAAGCAGCTGGCTCTAAAATAAGTTTAAGAGCAGCTATTTGCTTAATAGAACTGACAAATAACAGGTGATGGTCTTGGAAGAGGCCATTGTTTAAAAATGAACCAGTCGGGGGTTTAGGAGGGTTTTTGGAGAGTCAAAACAATGAAAAATCAAACAGAAAATAGATGTAGCGGATAAGTTAGTGTCTCTTTAGCAGCTTTGGAAGTTATTTTATCGTAGAGAATGTGTTGTTAATCAAAAAAGTTTCTCATTGCCTCGAGCCATATGGAAGTGATTTACCATGTTTTTCTTGCTGTCCGTTGCAAAGTTATGTTGGAGGGAGTTGGCAAAGTGCCTTTTAAAAAAACACTATCTTTACAAAGTTACCTTAGTGAGCTGATTGAAGACAAGATCCTTCGCCTGGCAACCATGAGTGCAGTGATTGTCTTAGCTTGTAAGAAGAGTCTATATAAGAAAGAACTTGACGAAAAAATTCTTTCTCAAATAATTTTGTTATTTCGAGACATACTTAGGAAGCATGTACACTAAATATACTACTACTTAGAATTATCTACTAAATATACTACTACTTAGAATTATCTACAGAAGAGCCTTTCTAATCAGTACAGTTTGTAAGCTTTATTTTATAATCTTTTGAAAACTTTTAGTGTGATGAACAGACTTAGTGATGTAGAATTGTTAAAAGGCTACTAAATCCTTTCTTTAGGCAAAACAATGAAAGGGAAAGAGTGGAGGGGGGGGGAGTCAAGACAGTGGATTTCCAGGACAAAGTCCACCACTGGTTGTCACTCACTCTTTTCCTACCTCGTTTTTTTCACCTGGAAAAAAAAAAGTAATAATAGCTAATGTTTATAAAATGCTCGCTGGCTGTCAGGCACTGTTTAAACATTTTACATAACTTATTTCATCTCCCAAGAACAGTCCATGGTAGATGACTATTATCATCCCATTTTACAGATGAGTAAACTGAATGGCGATAATAAAATATATGGGGAGGAGAAAAAAATAGAATACATCAAATCTTTCATGCGAATGTATTGTAGAAATGTAAGGGTTTTTTTTTCTTAATACTATGTGGCTGGGACCCGCGTGGCTCACACCTATAATCCTAGCACTTTGGGGGGGCCAAGGCAGGAGGATCACTTGAAGCCAGGAGCTCAAGACCACCCTGGGCAACATGGTAAGATCTTTGTCTCTACAAAAAATTTAAAAATTAGCTAGGCGTGGTGGCGCCATGACCGTAGCCTCAATTACTCAGGAGGCTGAGGCAGGAGGATTGCTTGAGCTCAGGAGTTTGAGGTTGCTGTGCGCTATGATCGTACGACTGCATTCCAGCAGTGTGCAGCTGGAGACAGAGACAGCAAGACCCTGTCTCTAAAAATAGTAATAATAATAATAAGTAATCTCCTCTGCACTCCAGCCTGGATGACAGAGCAAGACTCTATCTTAAAAAATAATAATAATAGTATATAATCTCAACTGCAGAGTAGTTTGGGCATAGTCCGGACTAAGAATGGAAGATATAGTGTAGAAGTTTTCCTCTATACCAGTCCATAATAAAAAGCTTAGCAAACAGGGAATGAAAAGATATAGTCTTAATTTAACAAAATGGATCGACAAAATACCTGCAATAAATATTATACTTAACAGTGAAATCTTAAAAGTTTTCTCCCTTGAGACCAAGAATGAGACAAAGATGCTATCAGTATTTTTATTTATTTATTTGTTTGTTTGTTTTTGTTTTTTTAGAGACAGGGTCTCACTCTGTCGCCCAGGCTAGAGTGCAGCGGTGAGATCACAGCTCGCTGCAGCCTCCAACTTCCAGGCTCAAGCAATTCTCCTGCCTCAGTCTCCCAAAGCGCTGTCATTTGTAGGCGTGAGCCACTGCACCAGGCCAATCTTCAAATTTCTAACGCTCCCAAGCCCCATGTATTTATTAAATTTTATATGTGTTACTTTTGATGTAACCAACAATTCTCACTGATAAGTAGTATGGTTCAACTTCTAATAGCTGGTATAAATTGTCAGGATACCAGGCTCCTAAAAACAGCAAACTACAGTTAAGTTCTTTTTCTTTTTTGTCACTTAAGAAAAGTAGAAAAGTTCAGGGTAACATTACAAACACTCTATCGTTGAAACTTAACACAAATGGTGGAAAGGAAAAGTTGATGAGTAACTTTTTAAATCAGAATCATTATGGCAAAATTCAAAAACTTTATTCCTTTCAATAATTAAGGCAAAAACAGAAGAGTAATAATGAATTGCAAGTTTACCTGGAACATGGGTTTTGTAAGTTCTCCCATGTTAGAACTTCCTGGATCCTTAGCAAGCTAACTTAATAACAAGCTCATTTCTGTACCTCAGAGAGCACATGCTCAAAAAGAATTGGTCAGTGTATTTCCATTTTATTTTTTTAGAATGTCTGTATCCACATTTTCTGACAATTATAGGAGTGATTTGCCTTTGCACAACTTCAGATCTGGTAAATAAACAATTCAGTTCCTTCTTGTAAGCACAGATGGCTAGAAGCAAAATTCTTTTACCCACAGGTTGGAATTTCTCCAGGGAGAAATCAAAGGTTTTTGACTTTCAAAATTTGCTAGTAACCTGAGACAAAAAAAGTTTAGAACCTGCCTATTTTCATTGATATTAGGACCTGTGCTACAATTATGCACCTTTTCCCCCTCCCAGCACTCATCCTGAGGCTTTTGTTAAACAGAAGCCTACTAGTTGAAACTCAAATTCTTTAAAGTGGACAGTCACCTAATCAGAGACTAATCTGTGATGTCAAACATCTCTAAGATGTAAAAACCAAAACTACCATGTCTGAGCGCAATCACAACTTGGCCAAGTCTCATTTCTCCCTTTGTGTTATCCAGTTGATGTAAAGAATATTATTGTCCATTAAGCCCTTATCTATGGTGGCACAAACCAAAAAAAAAAAGATATCTGCAACTGCCCGCCGGGACAGCATTTTGAAGACCAGAGTTGCATTATGAATATGTATTTTTCCAAATAGACTCACCCAACATCCTAAAATCAGCGCAATCAAAACAGTAAGCATTTCATCGCCTTCTCAGAGACCATAACTTGTGAAAAGTTAATGTGTTGATATATTAAATGTGGCAGAAATATGCTAAGAAATTCGGGTCATATACCAAACTTGAAGAGGAGAAAGGTGTTCCCCATGACAAGCCATGAAAACAGGGAAGGAAATTACTCTTCAGTCTGCATCTCCGGGGGTTGGGAGTAAGCCATTTCGACAAAAGGGATTTTTTGCACATCTTGCGAGCCATTCCATAGTCCATCTTGAAATAAAGACTGAATGTGAACTCTCTGTGTTCCAGCTACCATATTTCACAGATTTTAAGGTGCACATTTTTCCCACTTTTATAATGTCTGAAATTGGAATATATCTTACAATTAGTGGCATCTTACAATTATAATTGTCAGCATTTTAATTAGTGTCACATAAAATAATACATCTTAAAATTATTCCTGCCTGAGAGCCAATCAATTATGGTATACATAAATGAAACTATTCCTTTAAATGCCAGATAATTCTTCCAGGAGCAGTTATTGAAATATTTCCCTTGACAGAAATGTTATGGATTAATGGAGATTTAAAGACATACCAGCCAAATTAAATGTGGATTTTGTTTAGATCCTGATTTGAGCGAACCAAGGGTAAAAAGACATTTTGAGGGACAATCGGAATAATTTGAACACTGACTAGATATTAAATGATGTCAAAAAATTAGTGTTAACTTTTCAAAATGTGACAATATTGTGATTTGAGAAAAAGACTTCTTATCTTTTAGAGATACATATTGATATATTTATGGATGAAATGATAGACTGTCTGGGATTTACTTTAAAATAATCCAAGGAAGGGGTGAGGGGGGTAGGGATAGAGATAAAAGAAGATTGGCCATATGTCGACAATGGTTGAAGTGGCTTGATGGGTTCGTCATATCATACTCTTCTCCCTGCTTCTGAATGTTTGAAAATGTCAAGCATTTTCAGACATATACAGAATGTTTGAAATGTCAAAAGGGAAAAGTTTAAAAAATAACGATGTAAATTCTTGAGCCATTAGATTTTGTTTTAATATATGATTCTTTCCATGAAGATACTCCATATACCCCCTAAATTATTTTAAAATAGATTTCAGTTCTCTTAATTGATCCTCCAAATCTATATATAAATGAATTTCCTCATCAAAATGTATTTACAACTTATATAACATTTATTTATTGAATTCACGCATACTTAGAAGTATGCACAATTTTAAAATCCTAGCATATACGGCTTTCTCTCTAGAAAGTACACTTTGGTTTATAGAAAAGAGATTCTAATGAAGCTGGCAGTGCTGAATTGTGGGACACACAGGTAGATAAAGTCAGGGCACCTGGAAGTTCAAGTTCTAGCTCCACCACTAATAAGCTAGGAGACCTGGAGCAAATCAATCACGTCCTAAGGGCTTCAGTTTCATCTGTTTTAAAATTAGGACAGTTGGCTTGGAGTGGCGGCTCACACCTATAATCCTAGTACTCTGGGAGGCCGAGGTGGGAGGATCACTCGACCTCCGGAGTTTGAGGTTGCAGGGAGCTACGATGACGCCACTGCACTCTATCCAGCCTGAGCAAAAGCCAGACTCCATCTCTACCAAAAATAGAAAAAATTAGTCGGTTATGGTGTTGGTAGCCTGTAGTACTATTACCGAAAACTCAGCACTTGTCCATGAGGCCAAATAATGAGGACAAGTGGTTTGAGGGGGAAGGAAAGAGAGAGTTTACTTTGCCAGCAAAGGAGGAAAAATGATAGACCTTCTTGTCTCAAAATCACAAATTTCCTGAACATTTCCAGAAATACAGAGCTTTTAAAGGATGGCTTCTCAGCTTCAGGTAACTACAGTTGATAGTTCTGATCATCCCATCTCTGCTGAAGACAATCTCCTGACCTCCGCCCAGGATCTCCCTTTACCAGGTCGGGCTGGCCATCTCCTGTAGCACAAATAAACCAAAGACTTACCCTGCCCCTCCCAACCACTGGCCTGAGGCAGGGATGCGGGCTTTAGAGACAGAAAATATTTTTTGCCATTTTTTTCCAGGCCATTCCCTCTGTTACAGTCTCAGCTACTTGGGAGGCTGAGGCAGGAGGATCGCTTGAGCCCAGGAGTTTGAGGTTGCCATGAGCTAGGCTGACGCCACAGCACTCTACCCAGGGCAACAGAATGAGACTCTGTCTCAAAAAAAACAAAACAAAACAAACAAAAAAAAACCAAAACACAAACAAAACCCAGTTATTAGCTGTTTTATCTGATGCATAGGGTGTTTAGAGATTCAGATACATAGTAAATGTAGCAGACTCTTAAATGTTTAAAAAACAAAGGTGCTCTTTGTAGCAAGCTTCAGTAACACATAACACCATATTAGGATCTGAGGCAGTGACCACATAGCAGTTGGGAGAAAAGAAATCAGTCATCTAACTGATTGTTTTGCTATGTGACACCGAATAACCAGTTTGGCTGAATTTCTCACTGCTCAGGAGCAGATGTCTCAGTCCTATTGTTGCAGCCCTTGAAAGTCAGCCCTTTGCCACTCGTGGAGTCAGGTACTGGGCTGGGCAGCGGGCTTTGTGCTGTGTTGTTCTGCGGGCCTCCAGCTGCCTGCCAATGAGGCCACAGGGAGGGAACAGTGGGTGAGATAGGTTCAGCACAAAGCCGATCAGGATTCATCTTAAAAGAAGACCTTAAAAGAGGAGCAGCAGGAACGTGCACAAACAGCAAGCAAGGGAAGCCCCTACTCTACCTGGGTCATAGGTGTGTGTTGGGGTGTAGTTCGAGATTTTTTTTTTTTTTTGAGACATTGTCTCGCTGTGTTGCGCAGGCTACAGTGCTGTGGCGTCAGCCTAGCTCACAGCAACCTCAAACTCCCGGGCTCAAGCAATCCTCCTGCCTCAGCCTCCCGAGTAGCTGGGACTCTGTGACTATAGGCACAAGCCACGACAGCCAGCTAATTTTTCTATTTTTAGTAGAAATGGGGTCTTGCTCTTGCTCAGGCTGGTTTCAAAATTCTGAGCTCAAGCCATCCTCTCACCTCGATCCTCCCACCTGGGCCGCCCAGAGTGCTTGGATTATACGCATGAGCCACTGTGCCAGACCCAGATCTTTTTAAAAGTTGGCGACTTTCTGAAATTTATGTCCTCGAAGCCTCTTTCCTTTGTTCTGTTTCTTTCATCCCCATTTGTAATGCACTCAGCCCATTCTTGGCAGGAAGGCCTCCCTGGTGTGTGCTGGGGAGAACTGTCCAAGGAGCTGAAATTCTGAAACATTTCGGCACTACACACACACACAGAGGGTGAGGCAGTTGGAACTGAAAGACATGGGAAAATTGAGCCCAATAATGTTTTTCATCCCTTGAAGATGACAATAATGTCTTTAATTTATTAGAATGCTTGCGTCATTTCTTTGTGAAACTTTCAAACCTGGCCACTCTTCTTGCTCTGCCATGAAATTAAGGTAATGTTCTACTGGAAATAAGACAAAAGTCTTTCCCCTTATTTTCTCTTTGAGCCTCAGTAAGTAGTTTATATTAACCAATGCCTGCCTCTATTAAGCAGCACAGTCTTGCATAAGTCACAATGTCTCTGAGCAACTGCCTTTCTAATTTGTAAAATGAGTAGGTTTGATGGGTTGCTCCTATCATTTCTGTGATTTTCTGAAGTTCTAATTCTCTGGTCTTTATGAGAATGCTTAGAAAAGAGGTATTTTTTGTTGTTGTTGTTTGTTTGTTTGTTGTTTTTTTTAAGACTAGGCAAGTGCAGGAGAGGGGAAAGTAGTAGAACAAGGAGTTCAATCTGTAACTGACTGTAAACAATCAAGTGAGATAACTCACTACCTTTGGACCAGCAAAAAAAGGGGTGTTTTGATAGATATTATTTTCTTACCAACTGAGGTTTAACCAACCAATAATTTTTCTTTTCTTTTTTTTTTTCCTGTCACCCAGGCTGGTGCACAGTGGAGTCATTATAGCTCACTGCAACCTCAAACTCCTGGGCTCAAGTGATTATCCTTCCTCATCCTCCTGAGTTCCGGGGGCTACAGGAATGCACCAGCATGCCTGGCTAATTTTTTCTATTTTTTTGTAGAGATGAGGTCTGGCTATGTTGTCCAGTCTGGTCTTGAATTCCTGGGCTCAAGTAATCCTCCCACCTGGACCTCCCAAGGTGCTGGGATTACAGGCATGAGCCAAACAAAATTTTTTGTCTTTTTTTTTTTTTAAGCCAGTCGAATTTAGCAGTGGGGGGTAAAATGTTTTTATAATACTTTTTTTTCTAATATGCATTATAATCTTTCTAGTAAATTCAAATGCCTAGCTGAGTGTGTTAGTACATACCTGTAGTCCCAGCTACTCGGGAGGCTGAGGCAGGAGGGATGGCTTGAGGCCAGAAGTTTGAGGTGCTAGGCTGATGTCACAGCTCTCTCTCTAGCTTGGGTGACAGAGCGAGATTCTGTTTTTTAAAAAAAAAAAAAGAAAAAGAAAAGCATGGAATTCAAAAAATCCCATCCATGTGTCCATAATCCTTGAACCTCCAAAAACTGTAGACGACATTTTGTGGGTATGCGTATTTCTAGTTAGCTTTTATCAAATTCTCAAAGGGATAGGGCATACCAGACTTTCTCTAGAGGTATTACCATTGATCTCAGAAACGAGAAAATGCTGCTTGCTAGTACCACTATTATTTAATTCTGGAGTTTCTGTCTAATTCTGGCTGGAATCCTGGAATTTCTGGCTAATACCATAAGACAAGAAACAGAACCAAAAGGCATAACTATTGGAAATGAGAAAGATTAAATTATCATTATTTGAGCATAATATGATTGTATTAAGTTCTTTGGATTGCCAGGCGTAGAATCGTGGTTAAGTTATATCAATTTTATCAGTGTATTATGGAGATACACAGGGAGTCGAGAGGAAAGGAACAGCCATCATGCGGTATGTTGCTCAGGACAAAGGAATACGACTAATCATCTGATGGCGGGTGTCCCTTGTTCTCTACTTTCGTGCTCCACCACGAAGGTGATTGATCTCCTATTTCTGTCTTAATTAACTAATTGATGGAATCTCTATGTCTCTTCTGCATAAACAAATTTGCTCCTTTGAAGTTCCTTCTCATATGGCCCAACTGCAGAAATCCTGGTTCTAGCCCAACCCTCCTAGGCATTTGAAGGGAATGAGACGGAGACGTCCCCCTCCTTGCTTTTGCTCAGGGATAGCCACATGTTGTTCAAGATCCGCAGTGCTGAAATCAGTTTCTGGAATGTGCTGTGAGAGTGAGCACAGCCATCTATAAACCAGATCCATGTGTATTTATTCTCTTCAATACCTCATTGGGGAAAGCCAGCTCTCCATTGGCTTGCTTTCTTCCTCTTTTTTTTTTTTTTTGCAGGGAGAGGGAGGGGGTGCCAGCCCTGCGGGGCAAGGCAGGTGGGGGATATCCATTGACGTTCGTCTGGAGAAGGACAGCAGCTCAACTAATGAAGTCAAGCTTGGCATATGAGCAGCTTCTCATGTAACTTACTTGGCTTTTACGCTTACACACCCTGGTCCCATACATCCTAAATACTAATCATTATGATAATGATGATCATAGCTATTAAATGGGAAATAGCACAGTGGTTAAGAGCATGATCTCTGGACCCAGACTGGATTTGAATCCCAGGTTTGTCACTTACTAGCTGTGCAGTATTGGGCAAGTATATAACCTCTCTGTGCCTTAGTCTTCTTGTTTATAAACTGAAAATGATGGAATTGTTTTGAGGATTAAATGAGTTATTATTTGTAAATCACTTAGATTACCTAGTTGAAACCATATAGATTGTTTGTTAAATAAATAGGTAAAGCACTTAACTATGTGCCTGACACTATGTTAAGTATTTTACGTGCATTTTTCATTTAAATCTCATAACAACCCTATGATAATGACCCTAACAATATAACATGATATTTAAAAGGGACTCTTTCTGCCTGAGTGTCAGCAGAGAACAAAATAATGTTAGCTGGAATTCCCACATTCCAAAGTGAGATGCTAACTGATTTCTGTCCGACTTGCAAAGGAGAGGGTTAAGAACCAGTTTTGACTCTGAGTTTGAAGCAGCAGGGAGAGAGGTGCCTTTAGAAAAGGGTGTAGTAAATGGAAAGAGGAGAGGAGTATTTTCCTGACCCCAAACCTAGTAAGAGGGGCATTATGGAGATCCTTAGAAAGCTTGCCCTGTGCTTCCTGGAGTTTGGGGTCTCAAGGGTCCAGTCTGAAGAACTGGGACTTCAGGCTGTGGGTAGAGCACAGAGAGCTGTCTTCATGGGAGCAAGTTGATCTCCCGGGGATGGCAGGGCAGAGATGTGTGTTTTCCATGAACAGGATGGCTACCTGGGATGCGGCAGGCCTGGAGCCATTTTAAAAGGGACCTGAAGCCAGTGACATGGGATCTTAAGCAGAAACTGGAGGTGGCGGGTCACTGGGGCTTGTAAGTGGCCAGTCTCAAGAGACCAGCCCCAAGAGGGACATACCCGTGTCAGGGTCACTGCTGGTGTGTTCCCAAGTGGGAGTCTCCAAGGGACCAACAGAAACACACCATGAAAGAAAGAGTCAGCGTGGAATATCTGTGAGCTCCAGAGAACTCCAGCTGCAGCGTTCGTCAAGAAAAATCGCAGAAGCAGAGATCAGCTGCTCTGGGGTGGGGGATACAGGCGAGTGGGGGTTCAAGAGTAGGCAGGCATAGGTTGGAAAGATAGGGGAAGACAACCAGAGCCTGCCCCTCTTCCCTGTGCAGATTTATATAATCAGTCAGGACTGCATTAGGGAAAGGGGAAATAAAGTTCAAGTTTAGATTTTACATAGAACCAGACATTTCAAGTACTGAAATATGACTGTTTTGTGACAGCACGTGGCTGAGAACTTCACAGTACCTGAGAGTGACTGGAGTAGTCCTAGGACTCTTAAACTTCACCCCAGGGACAGGGACAGGCCCGCCCTACTGAGTAGGAGAAAGAAAGCCGTTTTCTGCCTGTAGCCCCTGGAATCCTGTCCTTTAGACAAAATGGTTGCAGTGATGATGATAATAACAACAACCGTTGCATTTATTGATAACTTATTGATAACTTACTACTTAAGTTACTATGTGCAGACTTAATATGTGCCGATTCATGTTTAAAGTATATAATATGTCTTTGCTCATTTGATTTTCATAGCAACCCTAGGAGGTAAACCTATGGGTTTTGTAAAACTCATTTACAAAAAAGGAAACTGAGGCTTAGAGGAATTAAGTACCTGCCCCTGGTAGTACAGCTAGTAAGTGGCAGATCTGGAATCCGTTTGACGTTAGCATGCTGTTTCAGATGGGAAACCTGACAGATCATCTCCTTGCCGTGAGCAGCTTCTGAGACCAATAGCAAGTCAGAAGCTGTCTCATATGGACAAGGGGGTGTTGACAGGCGGCATGGACTTGCTCCAAAACCTCCAGGATTATCCTAATAGTTCCCGGACTTCCTATGGGCTCCATGCAGTATCCTGATCTACAAAGCCCTCTCTAAACTCATGAGACCAATGGAAAGTGTTCCCAAGCAGGTCTCTTTCGGAAGGACTAGGAGGAAGATCCATGACATACACCTGTGCTTTCATAGCAGCCTTCCTTAAAGCTATCCAGCCTTTCCATTCTTTAAGATTGCCTTCGATTTCTTTAATCGAGCCTGGGACTTGCCTGAGGGCCCGGTACTCCTTGCTCTGTTGAGTTTGAATTGAGTGCAGGATCCTGTTTGTCAGGTGTGGGGTTTTTCTTCTGATACAATCAAACAAGTGGTAGCCTTGCATGACAATTTTGTTCCCATGGTCCTCATATTTGATAAGCCGAACCTCGGGGTACTGGGCCTCTCCCATGCCCACTTGGCTACCAATGTGCCATAGCTGCAGCTGCCCTGAATGGCATATCCCACTTGGCCTCAGTCCTGTAACGATCACCTGGACCCTCCTGTCAAAGCTCCTTTCAGCTCCATTACAGTCAGTAAAGTGATTTTTGTGTCAAGTTCTTGAGGCGAGACATGAGATGATAAATAAGGATATACTAGGCATTAAAGTTAGTAATGTTCAGAGTTTGAAATATAAAAACCCGCTAAGCATTCAATGGCTTCAGTTTGAGGTTTCCCAAAATAGTATGAACGTCAGAATTTACTCACTGTGAAAATGGTTGTCTCCTAACACCTTGCACCATTATTACTATACCTGAAGGATTAAACATAAAATCATATATAGTTAGGAAGACAGATATTGATAAATACATAAAATATTATTAAAAAGCATATATTAAGACATTATGAACAGTTTCATGCTGGTGCATGAAGAGACAGAGATAGATGGAAAAGAATTGAGACTTTAGAAATACTCCCAAATATGAATATTTAGAGTAACATAAAGGCGATAGTTCCAATTTAAAGGGAAAATAAATGGTGTTGGGACACTTGGCTAGCTATATAGGGGAAAAAATCAAGTTTGGATTTCTACCTCATTCCTTATTAAAAAGTAAAATCCAGGTAGTTCAAAGATTTACAGGTGAAAAGTAAAACCATAAGAGTACTAGAAGAAAACATGAAAGAATATTTTATTTATAACTACAAAGTAAGAGATGCCTTTCTAATTATGGAACAAAATCCATAAAGTAAAAATACATACATTTGGCTGGGCG
>CAUYSK010026195.1:0-36109 GCA_963575035.1 Avahi laniger
ACTTTCAATTTGCTAAGACGATAGATCTTGGATGAAATCTTCTCATCCCCCTCCCTCGCACACAGTGGTAAGTAGACAGAGGTAATGGATGTGTCAATTAGCTGGATTGTGGCGCTCATTTCACAAAGTATGTGTATATAAAAACATCACATTGTCCACCTTAAACATGTATAGCTTTTATATGTCAATAATCTCAAAAAAAAAAAGCAAATGCCTTTGTGAGTGTGGGGAGACAAACATCTTCTCCCTAGTGAGTCTCAAGGATGGGTTCTGCTGTCACAGCTTCTGTTGTCCCCAGAGGCAATCAAGTCTGGGAGGGTCCATCTATCCTTGATAATCCCTCTGCCTGTGCTTCCTGCTCTGCAGGGACAGGCTTCCCCCTCCACGCCGCCCTCTCCTCTGCTGGGGACAATGTGCCCTTCACTGACTTCCCTCTTACAGGATGTAGAGATCTTCAAGTCTCTCTTGTTTTCAAAATAAAATTAAAAATAAATTAAAGCTTAACTCTTCCCAGACAGGGCTTCCTTCGGCTCCTTTCTCTCCCAGATAAGTATCTGGAACAAGCTGTTTAGACTTGTACATTCTCCCCTTCCATTTAGCCATCAGCTCGTTACATTTCCACTTATCTCCCCAACACCTCCCAAGCCCCGCTCCCCGTTCCATCGCTGCTCCTCATGTTGGGTTCCCCAATCATTCCATCACTAATCCAGCCAAGACCTATGAGCCCCATACTAGGCACGGTTCTGTACGCTTGGGATGTGAGGGTGAATCACACAAAGATATGAGCCCCACAGAGCTTGCAATCTATCGAGGGCATGGACGAGAAAAACAATACACATAAAAAATGCGTAAATTCTGTCATATGTTAGGAACTGACGATTGCTAAGGAAAAAAGAAGCAGGAAGGCCCAGGAGGAATGTGGAGATTGGAGCAGGGTGGAAATGTAAGTTGCAGGCCAAGGATTGACATGCTGGGTCCAGATCTTTTCCTTCAATTAAATTAAAAAGGAGGAATGGCACGTATATTAGCTGTGATCACGGGCTTTTGAATTGCTGGGCTTTACAAAGAAATCTCACGCAAATCCCATGGAGGCAAGAAACCAGCCTGGAGTTGGAAGTCCAGGAAGAAGAGTCTGCAGTCTTCAAAAGGGAGTGATTTTAGGATTCAGGGAAGGTCCCCATGGTCCCCTTCACTCGTGTGGCTTGGACACGACGGGGCACAAAGCCTCTCATTCCACACAGGGAGCTCAAGTGTAGATGAGGGGTTGATGGGGTGACTTGAGCAGTCAGGGATAAGCCAGTGAAATCGGACACGAGAGCGGGCTTGGCTCTGACTGGGGTAGGGGTTCTGCACCGAGTACCTGCTCAGGTAGAATAAAAACCAGAATGCAGCAGGGGAGGACAGAAGAAATTCAATGAACTTTCAACCTCACAGCGGTGTCCCGAGTTGTTTCCAACAAGCCTTCTTGGCAGAGATTCAGAACAGGAGGCAGCGGACACAGAGACCCCAGCCTGGATTCCGCCACAGCATCGTCACAGTGCCGGGGAAGACGCCCGGCAGGAGAAGCAAGTCCACGGTTAAGTGGTTACCAGGGTTAAAGCCAAAAATGATGCAATGACACTTGTTCAAGCACGGTAAGGCAGAAGTTATTTAGGACCATCGTGATAGGTACAGGGACCACACAGTGTGGTCTTGCAGTGGGGAAGAGGGACTGGGCTCAACTCGGAATACAGTACGGGCAGGTGCGAATTTATAGCCAAGGAGCAGTGTGGGGTGAGTGGATGGAAAATTACTGAGAAAAAACAGCAGTGGTAAGGGGGATTCTGACTAAACCGACCTAGCAGGATTCCTGCTGCAGATAGGCCAGGGTGACCAGACATCACCTGTGGGGTGGTGGAAGATGAGGAACCTGACCAGATACCGAGGGTGAGGGGTTCTTGCTAAAACTGGATTTTTCAAGGAAGTGCGCACACAGGTACAGGAGAAGGTTCAGGGGCCTGACTAAAGTTTGGCCAAGCAGAGAATCTTGGTCATGGGGTACTAAGGAATCCCCCCATCTTTTTCTGGGATTCATTTGTCTTAAGTCTAAAATGAACAAGTTGGAATGCACCAATGGTTTCCAACTTTTATTTTTTAACAGTGGACTTTTTCTTCTAATGAAATCTTAAGTAGAACCCAGGATATACAATATATCTATCACGGTGGAGCTGATCTGGGCTGGGGGACACTTCCTGCGTCATCCTCCCTTAGAAGCAGTTCTGAGAAAAAGGAGGATCCTGGAACATGTTTCCCTCCTCTGGCATCTTATGAGGCTATGATGTGCACAAACCATGAAAATACATAGGATGGAAATATTAATCTAAGGAGATCATTTAATTTTAAGAAAAATTTAAGGAGAGAACAAAACCGGAAGAGTGGGAACCAAACTTCCCCGTTAATGTCCAGAGTGAGTCACAAATTGGCCAACCTTAGAGAGAGAAGAGCCTGGGCTCCCCATCTAAGGAGGAGTGACAACGACAATGTTGCTTGAGCATCCCCCCTGGAGTGGGGGTGGGGCAAATGACGCTGTCATTCATCCGCTGTAAGGAGCTTTAGATACACCTGAAGGATGACTAAGCAGCTATGCTCACAAACATGAACAAATCAAGAGGGAGAGACTCCAGGCCACAAACCTTGATTCCAAGTTCGATGTTTTCTCCTCCGTACACATCCATCCCAGGGTCCAGAAGACCGATTTCACCAAAGAACTTCCTGTTGACCACGAAGGAGCAGCCGATCATGGCTGGCGTCCTGTAGGAGAGACAAAGAAATGAAGTTCATTGAGATGTCAGCACCAGAAGCCTTCCCGTACACACCACAGTAGTATGTGCTGAGTTCCAACCCAGCGAACCAAGTCATGTCCCTGAAGGCCCTCAATCCCCACACCTCCACAAGGTGACATTTTAGCTTCAGAACAACGAGGGAAGCCAAAGTGTTTAGGGATAGCCCGGCTCCCTTGCAGACTGGATGAGGTCTGGCCTCACATGTCACATGGTGTCCGCACACATAGGCAGAGGTTCTCCCTGCTCTCTGGGGACAGCTGAGTGGCAGGATGGGGGTCCTCGGGGCAGTCTCAAAGAAGCTCAGAGGTTAGGAACAAGAAGAGTCTGCTCACTACCCCAAGAAGGAGAGATCTAGCAAGCCGGGAGCGCGAAGGGAAATTGGACATGGAAAGCTCACACGCAAGGGCTCTGATCTCCATGTTCCAGTGGGAGCAAGCGGATCAGAGTGGGGGTCTTTAGAGAAGGGAGAAAACTCAGAGAGGAGACCACAGGTGCCCAAAGATATCAATCATAAAGGGCAGAGAGACAACCTCAGCCCACAGCGAGGGGGTTCTGGGCAGGAGAAATGAAAAGATTATCTACAGGATGACCATGAATTCTGGTCATTAGGTTATTAGAATAAAAGGTTAAAAGGTTATTATTTTATTCTTGTATATATTGATCCCCTTGACTATTTATTTTGGGGCAGGATAAAGGCACAAGTGGACTCAATGGAAATCAGCAACAAAACCACATGAGGCAACAGTGCACCAATATATGTGCAGGGATGGACAGAAATGTCGCACGAATGCACCAAGTTCATTGCAATCTTGTATGATGCACAGAGCCATGCATTGCTAATGAGGTGCAACACACTGATACATATTATAAATTGTATCACGTTGTGTATTGTAGTGTAGTATCAATAAAGCATTTACTACGTCTCTTTGCTTCTGTCTCCAGACTTTATACATACCCTTATATAACAAATTCATTCAGCAAATATTTTCTCAGCATCTACCATGTCTAAGGCATTGTGCTGGTGCTGTAGGGAGTAGAGAAACACAATACACCTTCCTTCAAGCAACTAAGAGTGAATATGATAATAGTATAATGATTATTATTACTGTTATTGCAACCATTTATTGAGTAATTACTGTCTCAACACAGGGTGCAAAGAACTTTCCATGCACATCTCGTGTAATCACCTCCACAACCCTGGGAAGGAGGTAGAACCTCTCCATTCAACAGATGAGGCACATGGAGATCAAGTGACCTTCCCTTAGTCATAGAACAGAACTCAGTACCTGTCTAGCTAAAGCCCTTGATTTTAGCACTTACACTTTCCTGCACTCTTCAGAAAAGGCTCCATGGAGAAGTTGGCAAACGCTCATGCTGTCAAAGGCCAGGAATGCCGTTAAGATGCTTTCCTGGGCAAAGGAGACATCTCACGCAGGGGGCCCATTGAAACACCACTGGGTTCACCAGGAAACTATTAGGTGGAATTCTTTTGAGCGGAATTGTGGACTATAGTCTCAGACTCTCCTGAGCTCATTCTGATTTCTAACTTGACTTTGACCTTGATGTCCAGATCTCTGATTCCATGGAATACCCCTGGGCACCCATGTGCTGAGCCTGTGGTGGGGCACACTGGAAATGCACAATACCTAGAGCTGAAAGCTGGAGCTGTCACTGAAAACTGCAATTGTGTTAAGTTAACAAAGCACTCTGGATCCCGTTAAATCTCTACCAAGTACTGTTGTGTGGATTAAGCAAGACAAGATACGCAATATGCCCAGTGCATGGAGCAGGAGCTCAGAAAAATGTGCCTTTGCTGTCTTCCAGGGAGGCCTTGTCATGTGTTTACAGAAATCTCATGCCAATCATACCCATGTGCTGGTGTCGTGGACCCACCCTTGACTGTAGCAGGGCCAGCCATGGCTTTCACAGTGACATTTCCCCCCAGCCTTCAACCCCTCCTAGAGAAGCAGCCTGAACCCTAGTCTGGAAAAGCACTGTATGAGCCCATCCCCTGGCCTCAGTTAATCAAACCATAAATGAGCATTGATCCCAAACCAGGTTAATCAAATTCTGTTTCTTCTGAAGCTTGGAATGGGGACAGTGGGGGCAGCTAGAGCTTGATGGTCTCACACATCTGCAGGGCTCAGGCCGCCACCCTGGAGCAGCGCTGGTGGTTCCTTTGCACACGGATGACTAAGGCAGGTGTACAGTGGAAAAATGAGATCAGGTGGGTGTGCAGGGGGAGTGGCCTCCTGGGGACCTTGGCTTCCCATCTGCTCAGAGATCTGGCTCAGCTCCCTGTCCCTAGGTCACAGGAGAGTCCCCTGCATCTTCGCAATAGTCTTTCTCAACTTAAACAGTGTTAGATAGGTTTCCATTTTTTGCTACCAACCAAATGGTGCTGTTCCCTCCTACTTATGATCCAGAGCAAAAAAAAAAAAAAAAGAAAAGAAAAACTTTATTACACAGCCAGAAGAGGCAAACTGCAGGGAAGATTCATTCTGGGAGAGCTAAAGGCAGGGCCCACCCAAGTTATGGACACACATTAGTGACACTTGTGCCAGGAAGTGGGAGGAGCATCCGTGAGTCTGCAGAGAAAGATGGGACAGGGAGGCGGCCCTGGTGTTTACTCTGTTTTCTAGAGAGCAACTGTGGGCACATCAAGAAATTCTGATAAGTTAGAACAATCTCCCCAAATGTTCAACATTGACAAGCATGTGCAGTTAAGACCCTGCTGCAAGAGTCTCTGCTTTTGAAATGACCCCTCAAAGGCAAGCAGGGCAGTTAAAGTCACAGGGAGCAGTGGGACAAAACATTCTCGGAAGGGGTGGCTTTGGGCACAACCCCACGGGAGAAAACAATGCTTCCCGGAGATTGGTCCAGAGCCCACCTGCATCATCATCACTCCAATAGCTCCTTAGAAAGCACAGATTCCCGGGTCCAGGCCAGAACCACAGAATTGGATTTACAGAGTGGGACGCGTGGTACCAGTGGGACCATCCTGCAGAGCCTTCTCCCCCAGCAGATGGTCAGGGCCCTGCCTACGAGCAGAGATGTTATCCCTGTCATTTGTCCTGGTATTTCCAGGAGCCAGTGCCTTGCAGGCATTTACTGAATACCGGGGAGTCAACAAATGAGCACGACAGATCTGGGTGTGAGGATCCCTGGCGGGGAAGGGTCTGCGATGCATCAGGGACCAGTGGACAGCACAGGAACGTGCTCCAGCCAGGGGTGGAAAGAAGGAAGGAGAGAGAGGGGACCCCTCTCTCACCTCCACTGTGGAGGGCGTAGACAGGCTACTTCTTCCTTCCAGGTCCCTCTCAGATTGCCCTTTGGGTACCATCTTTCCCTGTCAAGCAGCCTGACGTTTTACCAAAACTCAGTTTTATCTGAATGCTATGTTTCGGTTGAACGTGGTAAAAAGAGAAGACTTCACGGTCTTGCCCTGGGTCCTCTCTCTGTTGGAATTGCTCTGTTCAGCGTATTCCTCCAGGTTCTCTGTCAGAAGTCTTGGGATTCTCACAACAGGATTGCGAGGTTCCCTCAATAACTCCTCATTAAAATCAGGGCAGGGCAGGTCAGCTGCCCAGACGGGCAGGAGGGTCCACAGGAGGCTGCAGCAAACCAGGGCTCTGCCTGCATCCTGGGAGGGCCCCACTGGAGCCTGAAGACAAAGGGGCTGGTCCTCGTGCAGTGGAGAGGGGGAACTGTTGGTGTCACCTGAAAAGGTCCCCTAAAGGTCACGGTCAAACTCAGCCACAGTGTCATGAAGAGCCTGACAGAGAGTGGGAAGGAAAGCTTGGAACTGGCCCCAGGAGGTGGCCTTCCCTGGCAGCAGAAGCAAAGGCCACTGTCCTGCAAATGCCACGGCTCCTCTGGGAACCTCCCCATAGTGCAGGAGGCAGGCAGGGCTTCTGGCAGGTGGCTGATGTCTAGCTGAACGTCGTGGAGGCTAAATAATTAAAAGACATATCCTCGCTCATGTCGTGCCGGCCAGTGTTGTTGGTGAGCTCCGTGGGTGACCGCTTTGAATTCTGGAACTACCTGCTCGCACTGGCAATGAGAGCCATCCTTGTCCTCCATCTGGGGAAGGAGTAGTCCTCCAAGAGGAAGCGCCCCATCTGGGACCTACCGCGTGGGTGGCGGGTTAGCCAGCTGCATCTTCACGATCAGTAAATCAAGAGCAAAGCTCGGCCCCACTTCCCCTCGGAGGCGTCCTTGCCACCCGCCCAGCCATGCCAGCCGCTGCTGACAGCACTTGGGGACTGATGAGATCCAGGGATGAGAGCCTACAGCCTCATTCTTCAAACTCAACTGCGATTGCTACCATTAGTGCAAACATTTCAATTCAAAATCATTCAAAAATGATAATCATATTAAGGGATCTGCCAAAGCCTAATAGCTCCATTACAGAGGAGAAGAACAGAAATTAAAAATAATCACTTTTATTGTTGCGGTTACACAAATATATGTGACACACACAGCGGTTCCAGCTGAGAGAGAGGAGAGCAAAGGAGGAGACCGTGAGGAGAGGGTGGCAGCTCCAGGAACTTCAAAGCTTCCTTGGCTTCGGTGCTTTCTCTCTTCCTAGACGACAAAGGGCCCAGCTGCATTCTAGAACTTTCCCTTCCTCAGCACCTTCCAATGCCTCCCTGTTCTCTTCTGAGTGAAGTGCAAATTCTGCCTGGACATTTCTGCCCCCTCTGTCCCTGCGGACTCTAGGGCTACATGGGACCATTCATCGTTCGTGAAATACGTGCCAAATTACGCCCTGCACTTCCTTTTCCTGAAATGTCCTCCATGAGACCAACTCCATCTATCCAAATTCTATCCCTCTTCCAAACAGATTTCTTTCTTTTTGAGAAATAATTAATTTTACATTACAAAAAAGAATACATATCCCTTACAGAAAATCTACCTCGACAATGTAAGAAAACAAAAAACCATCTGCATTCTCTAACCATATCCACCCAACTCTCTGATTACCACCCCCATCTTTCCAGCTCACCTCCTCAAATACCTCTAGCCCCCCATCCTTCTACCTTGCTGGGACCTCCAATCCCTTGGCCCCACCTACACAGTGGACGTCCCGGCTTAAAGCCATGGTTGGATGTTGTGACTGGTATTGCCCTGGTGTCACTGGTGTTGCCCTGGTGTCCCCTCCTCACTTTGCTGTCCTAAGCTGGCAAAATCCCGATGCTGATGAACTCGGCGCTCCATCTACTCCACGCCCGCACTGCACAGCTGGACACAGTTAGAGACACATGTAACCACATGGCTGATTTTACTTTAAATTCAGGATCGTCAGTATCTAGGGGAACTTTAGTGCTGCCCATCAATCATACCGAGGCCCAGGTGCCTCCTCTCTCACTCTGCTAGACGCTCCCCACACCTTCTTCTCCCTGCTCAAACCTCCAATCCCTCTTTCATCTTCCTCACTCTCAACTGAGACCTTGCTTTCTGCTTCCCTAACAATACAGCACACCAGAGAGAATGTCCACACCCCCACACCCACCCTCTCCCTAGCATCTGCCCCATCCGTGAACTCAGCCCAGGCTGCACCTCCACCCGAGTCGACAGTCCCGTCCCCTCTTGCTGCTCCAGGGCCTCACGCCAGTCCCCTTCCCCCAAACACACTAGCACTGCTAGCAGCTCACATGTCCTACAGAGCACCCCTGGACCCACTTCCCTCATGGTTGCCCTCTTCTTGCTTTTTGCTCCCCTTGTAGCAAAACTTCCTTAACCAGCTGTCTATACCTGGTACGTCTGATTCCTCTCTCCAGTTCTCTCCTAACCCTACTCCGATTAGGCATTCAACCCCACTGCAAGTGCATTTGTCAAGGTCAGAGATGACTTGTCCTCTAAATCCAAGGGCCTTCTCAGTCCTCCAGGTGTGTGCCCTCTTAGCTGCCACTGACACAGCTGCTCCCTCCCTTTTCCTGGATGCAGGGCATCCCACACACCTGGCCACCTTCATGGCAGCACCTTCAGTCTCCTTTTTGGCTCCTCTTTCTCTCCTGAAGTTCAAGGTGGCAGGACTCCAGGGCCCTTGGATCTCTCTTCTCCATCTATACTCTCTCCCTGGCGATCTCATTTGCTCTCAGGGGTTTCAATAACATTTATATTCCAATAGTTTCCAATTTACACTCCAGTCTGGTCCTTCCTCTGAGGCCCAGACTGGCATATCCAATTGTCCACTCAATGTCTGCATCATGTCTAAGTGACCCTGTGCACGTGGCTGGCATGGAACTGTTAACCTTCCCTCCACCCAAACCTGCTCCTCCTACAGTCTTTCCTCTGCAACATCAACCTCATTCTCCAGATGTCGGAGTGGGAAACCTGGGTGCTGGCCCCGTGTCAATTGGCTGGAAAATCCTCATGGCTCCACCCCCAGAGCATCTCTGCAATCTGCTGACCTCCCACCACCTGCACTGCCGCCATCCTGTGCATCTAGTCGGAGCCATCGTGTCATCGTTTTATTACTCAAAACCCTCCAGTGATTCTCCATTTCCTTCAGAAGAAAAGCCAGGGTCTCACAGTGGCCTGCAAGGTTTTATCTAGATGGTCTATAATCCTGGGGCTTCTCCTGCCTACTCCTACATATACATCCAAAATAATGGAAAACAGGGGTTCCAACAAAAACTTGTGCATGCACGTTCACAGCAGCACTATTCACAATAGCTACATTTGAAACAACTCAAATATCTGTCGATGGACGACTGGATAAATACAATGTGGCACATCCATACAATGCAATATTACTCAGCCATAGGAAGGAATGAAGTTCTGATCCAGGCTACAGTATGAATGAACCTTCAGGACATAATGCCACGTGATAGAAGCCAGTCACAGCAGGCCACGTATTACATGATTCCACTTATATGAAATGTCCAAATAGGCAAACCCATCAAGACAAAAAGCAGACTGGTGGTTGCCAGGGGCTAGATGGAGAACGTAGTAGGGGGTGACTGCTTAATGGGTACACGTTTGCATTTTAAGGTGATGAAAAATTTCTGCAAGTAGAGAGTAGTGATGGTTGTGCAACACTGTGAACACACTGAATGCCACTCAACAGTATACTTTTTTTTTCCCAGCATATTATGGGGGTACAGATGTTTAGGTTACGTATGTTGCCCTTGCCCCCTCCTCCCTCACTAAGTCCGAGTTTCAAATATGTCCATCCTTCGGGTGGTGCACATTGCACTCTTTGCGTATGCATATACCTGTCCCTTCTCCCTCCTTCCTCCTCCCTCCTCCCCCCGTCCAACATCCAATAAATGTTATTCTTATATGTACACTTATGTGTTGATCAGTTAATACCAATTTGATGGTGAGTACATGTGGTGCTTGTCTTTCCATTCTTGGGATACCTCGCTTAGTAGAATGTGTTCCAGCTCTATCCAGGAGTATATAAGAGGTGCTATATCACCATTTTTTCTATTCAACAGTATACTTTAAAATGGTTAAAATGGTAAGTTTTATGTTATGTGTATTTTATGACAGCACAAAATATGGAGCTGGTGACAACATTCCCTCAAGCTGGCTTTGTCTGTCATATTTCATTATAAATGTGACCCCAAGTCTCCACTAGAAGGGAGGGCACGAGAGAGGAGGGAAGGCCTCTTGGCCCTATCTCTACTCTTACCTTGGAGGTAGGCACCTGTCCACGCTACTTTTGCAGAAAAGTTTTCTAGCCCTCTGCAGAGAAGGTTCCCAAATACTTCATGTTTCAGCCCAAATACTGTATTTCCCATCTGGGTTAAATGGCACGAGTACCACGGCCATCACTCTAGGATGGACAGGAACACACAGGCCGCTGATTTGGGGGAGGCAGTCTAAATGAGAAGTCCTGCCACCTTCTGGGCAGTCATCCAGCCATCTGTGACTCAGTTTCTCCATCAATCAATTGGGCTGAGTTCTCTTCCCTGACTCCCTAATAGGACTGTGGTAAGAATTGAATGAGATCATAAAAATAGAAATGCTTTATTAATGGCAATGTCCTCAACACATGTAAGTTATTATCAAGAACTTTAAGGACAGGAGAGGGATGAAGGACTTGAGGGGGGGAGGCAGGAAGGGGAGGAAGAAGCTGGTGAGGAAGGGTCTGGCACATGGTGTTGCTCCAGGGAACAGTTCCGGTCTGGACTGAAACGTGCGGAGGAGGCCTGAGTTCCCAGGGGAAAGAGAAGTGAGAAAGTCTGGCCCCGGCGGCACCAAGGTGTGCAGTGTGTGGGGGGTACTGGGCAGGTGTGAAAGCACTGCAGGGTATAGAGTCGGGCAGTCCGAGTGTCCCCAAGAGAAATGCCCCTGCAGCCGTCAGTGGAGGGGCTGAGGGACATCTGCCCCTGAGATGGCCCAACCTGTCCTCAGTCCTTAGGTGCCCCTCTCTCAGCTCCCACTGTGTGCAGACTGTGGGTGAAATTCCACCTGCCCTAGCACCTGTGCCACTCTGAAGGCCTTCTCGTCATGCACAAAGGAAGGTTTCTGAGTAGGGGTCAAGTGTACTCGCTCATTTGTTAATCCGGTCAGCAAGCACCACGAGGCAATCCAGGAAGCCGTCGTTAGACTACATCGCAAGCACCTGGGGATATAAAACACTATATTTTTTGTTGTTCCTTAGTGAAAACAGTTTCTGGTTGAAGCCATGGTGTCCCCATGGTGTGTGTCAGTGGGCGAGACTCTCAGTGTGGGAAGAGCAGGCTCCAGTGGTGGAGGGGAAAGAAGGAGCTAGAAGCTGGAGACTCTGCTGATCTGCACTCTGTAGATTAGAGGACGTGCTGTCTTCAGATAGAAGCCTGTCAGGAAGCATCCTCTGCCCACCCCTCACTCTCCTGTTCAACGACGGCTCCTGCCCGGATGCTTGACACATGCGGCTGGCTGGCTGGTCTGCCCGTTGGGTGCAGGTGCTGGTGCGTCTGACCCTTGCTCTGTCCTGCCACCTGTCACCTCCTGCCACTCTCTGAGATCTCACCAACCTATGGTCTCTCCTCCCTGGTGACCATGTCTCCAAATTCATGTCAAGCTGGTGGTTCTCGACCAGGGACCAGGGGCCGATGCCACTTTTCTCTCTCGTCATTCCAGCTGGCCTGCCTCGCGGGGACTTGCCGCTTTACTCTGACCTCAGGCTCAAACACCTGTTGTGTTCTTTGGTCTTAGCTCTGCTTCAGCTCTTTGCGGAGCACCTTCTCATTCCAGGGCCCCATTTGGAGGAAAAGCATATAAAACTCAACGCCATCTCTGGAGTTGTCTTTGTACGAATTTCTGCAAATTTTGGTCTCAGGATATAATCATCACTGGGTGTTTTGGGTGGTACTGTCAATTTCACTGGCAACAGGTAGATAGTGTGGCTGATCGAAATTCACTTCAGTGCATTCTGTTATGTTATCGGCCACCATTCCTTCACATCATTTCCTAATACACAGAACATGTGCCTGATGTGGGCGTGGCCCTTCTGTTACCTGCTGCACAGGTGCTGGTATGCCAAGGTGACCAAAGACAGGGCAGGGGAGAGGGAGGAGAACCGGGCGGGAGCACATTCCTCAGGCCAACAGCGCCCTGTACTGAGCACCACTGTGCATCTGATGCCACATTAGGACAATTCATAATTATTTCTAATCCTCAAAGCAGCTCTGCTTGGTAGATATTATTAGCCCCATTTTCTGGCTGAGGAAACGAAGGCTCGGAGGTTCAGTAAACTGGCCAAGGGTGGATACGTGCAAGTGAGTGCAGAGCTAGGGGCAACCTGGGGCGTCTGACCCCTCACCCCTCCCAGGTACCCTTCCGCCTCCCAGATCAGATCGTCTAAAACTGGCAGCAGCTAAGAGCTCCCGCGCTGGGTGAAATAAGTGGTCCCACTTTGAAGATTTCTGGGAGCTTGCAGCTGCTAAACACTAAAAATATAATTTTGAGGAAGGAGTTGGCTGGCTTGAATAGAATTCTCAACTGGCACAGTACAGTAATTTAATACTCAGAGTTGCCTCTGCCATACATATAAATACCAAAAGGGTAAGTATGGCTGCCTTTTTAAAAATCAAACGCCGTAGCCAGCACGCAAATATCTCACCAGAAAATAGGACCCAAAGGCCAGCGCTTTGCCATTAAATGGAGGTAGCACTTTCACCTTTGTTGCTGAAAAGATAATTCACGCTGCAACAATTTCCTCCAGATTGGGAAGTGAACCGTCTGGGTATTAAGAGCCTTTTCTTTTGAAGGATGAAGGAAATGCTCGTTTCTCTGGGGTGCAATTTTTCACAGATGCAGAAAATGCCAGGGGGAATGAAGTTGCCAGTCCCAAATACATTTCTTTGGCTGACTGATTTTTGCCTGGGCTTGTTTTATTAAAACAAAGACCATAGCGAAATTCTCCAGTAAGATGTTTCCTATGAGCAATTTTCCAAATGTAATACTTTTGCTCTTTGCTAATCATATTTCCTTTAAGCTTTGAGAACTGGTTTGCAAATAAGCCTTCGAAGAGTATTTTTGTCAAAGCACAATGTTTTTTAAGAAGTGGGAACATATTAAGCCATTATCAGCCATCGACACTTTATATATACAGTATGCGTACATATATATTTTACAGTGTCTGGTTAGCTATCTTGTGAGATGAGATACGGCTGAGTGAATATCTTGGAAAGAGAAAATGAGAAAAAGTCTAGAAAAGGCATCAGCAAACTATACTGCCTGTTTTTGTCTGGCCAGAGAGCTAAGAATGTCTTTTGCAGATGAGCATTTATAATCAATTTCGTGCTGGGAACACTAACTTTGAGCCCCAGTGAGGCAAGGTGTTACTCTCCTCCCAACTGAAATTCAAATATTCTCATTAGTAGACCTGGATATTGTACTTATTATTATTATTATTACATTTTGAATTTTCTCAATAAAATATTTATGTGACTCAGTCTTTGCTGTTGTTTATAAGTACCTATATGATATCCTTGATTTACTCTCTTGTCTCATAAAGTCTAAAATATTTACCATTTGGCCTTTTACAGAAAAATTTCGCCAACTCATGTTCTAGAACAGGAAGCCCTGGGAGTGCAGACTTGTGGTCCATGTCCTGGGGCACTGGCAGGAAGATGACTTTGAAAGGACAGATGAGGGACTCAGGGGAGAGAAAGACTTGAAAGAAATCAGTCTAGTTTCACCTGTAAACTGGGGGTGGTAATCACCCCCCAACTTCTAGGGCTGCTATCAGAACTACTTTGACAAAGGCTTTGGGCTGCACCTTTGAGAATGACATCAGGCCGGCAACGCAAACAGTGTTCTGCGAAGAAAGGAAGAGGACTGAGATTTGTGCACAGTGGAGAATTTTTCTGAGAAGTTTTCACGACATCCTGTATCAGTGCAGGCACTACATGATGAAATGAAATTAAAAGTAAGGGAGTGAGAATAAGAGGACAAAGAACAAGATAAGATGATACCAAGGGTAAGTTTAGCGAACAAAATGCAGGCTTTGATGGACTATACACTTAATAAAGGTGGACCACAAATTCAGCTCTAAGCTCTTTTATACCCATTGCACACAGGGTCACTGGATTGATCTGTAACGTCTAAAAGATTTTTTGCAGAGAAGTATGGTTCCTTGACCACTAAGACCCCAGAGAAATTTTTCTACTGTAACTTGGTAAACCGTCTCCTTACAACATCACTTTAGTAAATACCATGAGGACTGAGCTCTGATCTTTTTCTTTTGCCCAAATTCCTTTCTAAGGGGGCTGGTGAGTCATGCCTATAAATGATAAAATCGCACTAAACAGGTTTTGTTAGCCCAGTATGATGTGGTGTTTTGTTAACCCATTATGATGTGGTTTATTTCCCAACCTGATTCTGGTGAAAGATAGAAGAGGCTTATCTTAAAACTCAAGCATTCCTTTTCACTGACTCCTGGTCTTTCAGCCAAAGATTTACTCTTCCAGCCAATTGTCAACTAAAGAATCCCTAAACCCATCTGTGACTTGTAAGCCCTGGCTTGGAGATGTCCTGCCTTTTCAAGCCAAGCCAATGTAGGCCTTCTATGAATTGATTTATGACTTCACCTGTAACCCCTGTCTCCCTGAAATGTATAAACCTAAACTGTAACCCAACCACAGCGAGTCCACTTGCTCAAGACTTCTTGGGCGTGACTCCAGGCCATGGTCCTCAAATTCAGCTCAGAATAAACCTATTTAAATTATTTTACAGAGTTTGGCTTCTTTTCTGTTGACAACAAGATCCACAAATCTGATTTTTGAAACACTCTTCAGCACTGGCCCACAGAGTTTACCCAAGGACAGTCGGATGAAAGCAGTTGTTTTCAGGACCAAAATGATGTCCAAGTAAGAATACAGCGTTCCGATGACCTTGCTTATTTAAGCACTACATTAGCAGTAAAATAGTTGTAATAAAGTCGTCAAATAAAATAATAATTTACTGTGAAAATGTATGAGTGGAAGCTCTTCTATTCTGGATTTGTCGTTTCATCCAAAGGCAGTTGTAGCCTTGAGTTGTGTTAAGGCAGTCAGAGCTGGGGTGAAAAAAAGCAAGAAAAGATGTCACTTTTCTGTTGTGATTATAAACAAATTCCTGGAGTTAACTCCTGAAATGACAGTCTCCAAGCCAGGATTTCAAGTGCATGAGCTATGGGCCGGAGAGAAAAGCATCTTCTAAATTCCGAAAGCCTCTGTTGAAACATTAAGGACAGCAGCCAGGTGCAGCCAGACGATGGAGGCCGTGCCAAGGCCATGGGTCTCCATGCTGGCTCACCGCAGCATCATCTCGGGAGCTTTTAAAAATCACTGGTGCTCGGGCTCAGTCCCAGACACTCTGATTCAAGTGGTCTACAACCATATTTGATTCTAGAGTGCAACCAGAGTTGAGAACCACTGACATATGGAATGTTTCAAATCCAATAAGAGGCTAATTCTTCCTTGACTGGGGTAAGTCTACAGAGAGAGAGGAGACAGACAAAAGGGAAGGCCTCTCCTGGGGGAGTTTTAGACTCACCGAACTGCTCAGGTTGGAATTCAGGGAATGGGGAGAGAAATCCTGCACACAGGCTCAAGGATGGGAAGGCAAAGGAGACGAATGCTTTGCTTCCTGCCCAGCACGCTGGGGTGAGGGGAGGTGAATATCTAGCAGAAGTGCCCCAGGCAGTGGAGCAGAAATGGTGGAGTGATGTTTAGGCAGAGAGAGGACCTAAAATGCCCACAGCCAGCCCCTGGCATGCAGGAAATCTGGAAGTTCCTGCATATCCCAGGGGCAGGGGAGGTAAAGGCTGAACAGGCTGGTTCACAAGAGGAGTCAGGGGACAAGAGGGTACAGAATGGTTGGATATCTTGCTGGAAGTTCAGGACCGGGGCCAAGGATATCAGGTGGGAATACAGAGAGGACAAAACTTTCAAGATCAGGAGATGTGAGATAAGTTAGCAGAAGCCAGAAAGTTCCCAGAGGACAGTGTGCAGCCCAGACTCTTCTCCCATCACCATGAGGCTGTGAACTAAAATAAAATCCTAAGCCCCCCAGCTGATTGAATGGACCCCCTCTTGGCCAAAAGGACCCTAGAAATACCCTAAAGCTCGGCTGCTGGCCATAAGAAGGGAGGTCAGATAGGCTTCATCATGCTCCCTTCTCTTCCTGGAGATGTCCTTTGTAACTGTGCAAGTCAAAGCTGGAACCACATCTGTAGGTCCTCAAATTACCCAGCAGATCTTGTGCATCTGAGTCTATGTCCAATGACTTGTCTCTTATTAACAGACTCCCTTATCTTAACTTAAAACATTCCAGGCCTTTAGATAAAGCTTCATTTCTTTATCAGTTACAAATCAAAGAATCTTCAAACCCACCTATAACCTGTAAGTCCCCGCTTGAAGACGTCCAGTCTTTTTGGGCCAAACCAATGCACACCTTCCATGTATTGATGTATGACTTTATGTGTAATTGCTGCCTCCCTGAAATGCATAAAACCAAACTGTAACCCAACCACAGTGAGTCCACTTGTTAAAGGCTTCTTGGGCGTGGCTCCAGGATATAGTCTTCATACTTGTGCTCAGAATAAACCTCTTCAAATTATTGTGCAAAGTTTGGGTTATTTTCTGTTAACAAGGCAGTGCTGGCTCCCCCTTGCTCCTAGGAGCTATTCAAGAGGGAAAACGGGAGGAGAACCTCCAAGCGGAAAGAGCAGCCGGTACAAAGCACAGTCTGTAGAAATCCCAATTTAACGGAGCACTTGTCCCGAAAGAGATAGAGTGCTTAATTGGAAGAAACTGAGTTACCTTGGAACAAAAAGATTAGTTTTCTTTTCCATCATCACTGAAAATGAAGACTAGAGAGCAAGTCGAATTCAAATTTAGAAAAAGTCACCATTTTTCACATCTGACTTGCAACTAAAATTTAAAATGTGATAAAAGCTTTGGGGTACTGTATAAGAAGAGAAGGAATGGACTCTGAGACACCAATAGATAACTAGGAGGAAAAAAAAAGAACAAGGATTCACATACAAAAAATAACTTTGCTAGAAAGTAATTTGGAAATCTGTCTTATCAATCTTGAAAATGTACATGTCTTAGACCTAGAAATTCTACTCCTAGGAATTTATTCTAAAGAATAATAATGATTTCTGCCTCTGAGAATGTCAGATTATGTAATTTGGAACAATTACACAGCTCAAAACAACTAAAGAAGATGGATAAATTTTTTAAAATTTTAATGAAACCATTAAAGATGAACAAATGGAAATTATTGGGTTGAGATCTGGCTGAGACTGGAACAGAGAGACAGAAGGAAGCCCAGCACTGGGTTTTCTTCTACCCTGAAGTGTGTTCCAGTACACAAAGGGGGTACTGAGAGGCTGACCTGCATTTCTAGCAACCCCAAAGGGCCAGAGAGTCAAAAGTCGGACTTCAATGCCAACCAGTGATGGGCAACTTGGTAAACCACCCTCCATTTTAGGCTAAAACACTGAGGTCTGTCACTAAGAGTGACTGTAATCTGCAAATCAACCTGACCTCCCACAGACTGCAAGCCCACTTCGATTCCTCTGGTGGGCCCGAGAACCTCAAACCTTGAATTTAGATTAAGGGGATCAGGGGCTGTGAGCACTCCCATCCCCCTGGGAGAAGTAAACAAAAATTCTCACTGGAAGGAGACGACATCTCCCTAGGTTTCAAATTAATAATTTTTTCAAATACAGTACCTAACATAATAAAAGACAATCAAAAGCATCAGGAATCAAAATGCCAAAAATCAGATTGGTAGAAATAACAGACAAAAAAAGGCAGGCAGAAGACTTCCAGATATTTGGAACTCTCAGACTTATTGTAAAACATCTATGTTTACTGTGTTTAAGGAAATAAAAAAACAAGCTTAAAAATTTTGGCAGGAAACTAGAAATTATAAAAAGTGACACAGCATGTTTGAAAGAATAAAAGCAAAAAAATCTAGAATCAAAAAGTTCAGTAACTAAAATTAAGAACTCAATGGATAGTTTAAGCATATTAGACACAGCTAAAGAGAATATTACTGAACTAGAAGATAAGTCATATAATTCAGAAGAAGCTAAGAATCAAGATCTCAGCTTCATCCAGAATTGAAGAACAGACAGACAAAAAGATGAAAAATGCATAAAATAAGATAGGACACATAGAGAATAAAATGATAAGGTCTGACATAGGTTTGTGAAATCCCAGAGGAGAGGAGCTAGAAAAGCAATATTATTATGGAAAAGGTAATAGACAAGAATGCCCCAGAGTTGAGGAAAGACATCAACCCACATATTCAAAAAGTCCAGCAAATCTCAAGAAGAACAAATAAAAATAAATCCACATCTAGAAATATCATTGTGAAATTTTAAAAAAACAAAGACAAAATCTTATAAGCAGACGGGGGAAGAAAAAAATCAGAGACTTAAAAAAATTTTATAAGAATTTTAATCAAAACATTATTGGTCATAATGAAAAACTAAAAATCTTCTGAATTTCCATCAATAGGGATATAGTTAAGTACATTCTGGCATATCCCCATGATAAAATGTATGCAGCTATTAAAACATCATTTAAAATATTGAATGATATAGAAAAATGTTCATGTTATAATGCTAACTAAAACATAAAAATACAATTATATCTATGTATGACCTCTTGTTTAAGTATATACAGTACAATAAAAGGTAGTATGCTAAAAATGTTACCAATCATTATTTCTAGGTTGTGAGGTTGTGGGTTATTTTTATTTTCTTCTTTAAACTTTTTTTTTTTCATGTCTTTATCATGAATCTGTCAACTTTTATAATTAGAAAAGAAGTACTTTTGCTTAATGTCATTTAAAAACATAACACTAGCAATCATTGTTGTTCTCAATTTCAAATCAGGGCAGGAATCATCTGAGCTAGTAGTTATTTTGTACATAGCACATTCTAATTATTCTGTCTTTAAAGTAGGTTGGGTTTTGTGCACTGAAGAGCAGACAGGAGATGGTTTTATGTTGAAACATGGTTAAGCAGGGTCAGAATATAGTTGAGAAAGTCACATACTCTTTTCTGGATACTTCTGCAGAGAAAGTCTACCAAGCTTTCCCCCAAACCTCCTTTCCTGCTTCCCAAAAGACCCATGGAACAAGATGGGATTCTTTTTCCTCCAGACTTCTTCCGGGGGTTTGGCATATGCCCATTCCCTCCTGGGCCTGGCATAGATCAAAGCTGAGATAACAGAAAAGGGTTTTTTTCTAATACAACTCAAGGAGAAAAAAGAAATAAAGATTCTTTTGGTATAAAAAGACTCACATAAAATCTTATTATTATAATAGGATTTATATTTAGATCTTTCTTAATGGTGCCTTACAGATGCCTCCCTTCATCACCTCCTTGACCCACATAGGTCTAAAAGTTTCTGGAATGCCATTCAGGAAACAAATCAACAAAAGAGCACGTGTCCAGAAGGACAGGCAGCCTTGGTCAAGGTGACCTGCACTGGAATATCAGCAAGGTCAGCTGAAACACGTACTGCACCATCCCTGCCCTCCCAACGGACAGAACACACATAATTAAGCAAGACTCTACAGGAACAGGGCTTTCGCTACCTTTTTAATGAAAGCATTCCTTTCTAAAGGTGTCTGTTCTGAGGAAGAAGAGACAGGACACTGATTCTAGGCATAGTGACACCAGTTAGTTCTGCCTCGAAACGCCATACCATGCCCAAAATGCTTTCTCTCAGCCACCTCCAAGTGCAAAAGCAATAGCCTTTCAAAGGTCGCTCCTGCATTCAAACATTTTCACCACGTCCCCAACACCTACCTAATAGATCACAAACTCCTGGGGCAGCATTCAAGGCTCACTGAGCTCTGGCCCCTTCCTACCTCCCCAGTTTCCTTTTCTGCAATCCCCTTTGTGAATCCTCTGTTCCTCACTCAAATGCCAAGAGCATTTGTGCTTCTTCCCCCAGGTTTAGGCCACCCCAGCCCACTCGATGCAAGTCCTTGTATTAAAATTTTATGGGGCCAGCTTCAGCCCTGCTGCATCCCCTCCATGAATCTTTGATGACCTCAGCATAGTGGTCATCAGCAAAGGAAAGGTCCACGAGACAAAAGTCTGGGAGAAACCAGATGCAAGCTTGCAAGGGTCGTATCTCAGTGGTGTCACACAGGACACACTTAGTTCCCCAGCAAGGAGTCATGAATGTGCAAAATGTTGTCTACTAGAAAAGCTCATGAGTGACTCAGTACCCAGGGATTTTACCAGAAGGGTGGTTAGGTAGGTACCATCTGCCTAGCATGAACCCAAATTCCAGTCTCCCAGAAGGAAAGCAGATGCATAGCATAAGCCAGATTGTTTGCACACACAGCACAATGAGCCACTCTTATCAGAAATCCATGTTGCTAGATGCCAGCCAAGGGCCAATCTTGTAAACAGGCCTTTTTGATCTTATGTTATCACAGACAAAACAAAACAAAACAATCACTGCCAAGAGATCCAAAACCCTACAGGGCCCAAGGAAGCTTTTGGAGGTGACAGATATATTTATTACCTTGATTCTGGTGATGATTTCACGGGTGTGTGCATATGTACAAACTCATCAAATTACATACATTAAACATGTGCAGTTTATTGTACATCAGCTATACCTCAATAAAGCTGTTTTTATTTAATTTGTTTAAAAGGAAGAAGTGGTTAGGCCTTCCATGTTAACTCTTTCCTGCACACAATCTGATCTAGACCACATAACACCCCAGCAGGGCCATTTTTCCCTTCCCATCTGTGGTGGATTCCGCACTGCCAAAGCTTTTCTGTTTTATGTAACCTTGTAGAGGAGGCAAGTAGGAATTAATACCTTTACAGATGAGGAAGAGAAAGGCTGAGAAGATGCTTGCTTCCAAGTTGCTGAGATAATGAGTGGGAAAGCTACATCTTAGGTTTCCTCCCTCCCCCCAAAGAATGGAATGGTGGCATGTCCCATGGCAACAAGGCCAAACCTATATAACCCACTGCAATGCAAAAAGGCATAAGAAAAAGTTGCCATCATTGTCATTTGGGGATAGAGCGAGACAGGAATGCATCTCAGCGAGACAGGAATGCATCTCAGCCACTCAAGAAAACAAAATGATGGGCAAAGCTCCCACCTTTGAACTTCTAACTCTTCCACACTGCTCTCAACTAAACCAATTAGCAGAATATTAGCGCTCTAAGTGTCCTTAAGAAATCACCAAGTACAACTCATTTCTTTATTTGAAAAATAAGGAAAACAATTAGCTTAAGTCCCTATTGCATATGGCTAATAATGTATTGTTTAGAAAAGACTAGAGAATGGTAATAAAAGTCATTACATTTATTGTGCTTTCTTTCTTGTGAGAAAATTGCTTTCAGTATCAATGAAAACAGTGACAGCCCCTCCTCTCTCAGCTGAAGCCTGCGACAAGCTCTATGTTTGAGACAGAATTTCAGAAAAAGACAAAGATAAAAATAAAACCCTCAGCATTTCTGCTGTTTAAAGGCAGGAAAATTTACCCAAATGTGGACAGAGCAGACACATGAGAGAGTTTCTGGGGGGCCTGTGATGAAGTTCGAATGGTTCCCCACCCCAGTGCTCCCATGACTGAGTCTTTCGGGGTCTGAGTTTCCTCAACTCTGAAATGGGGACACCAAAAATAGCTACCACGTATGGACGGCTTCCTCTATGGAGGGTCCAAGGCCATGAGCTTCACATGTGTTTATGATCTCAACTGATTCTCACAGCACCGCTTTCAGGGGAGTAATAGGACCTGCCTTTGAGAGTTGGGAACACTGGAGTTCAGAGGAGTTGAGTGCCTTGCTCTAACACAGTCAAGAAGATACAAACTGGATGTCCCTGACTTTCAGCATGGTGATCACGTAGGCTTCCTGCATTCAGAAAATTGACTTGAAACATAAATCACAAAGAAACACAAGGAAACCTGCCTGTCTCTGCTTGAGCACTGAGCATAAAAAAAAGTGTCCTCTGAGAATTCATAATAACTTGCCCCTAAGAGGGTTGGAGATTTCAATTTACATAGCTGCAGAGTCAGAAAACACCAAACCTGGAAATTTACATGAAGACCAGTCCTGCCCGATGACACCTAGGAGTGATCAGTAAAAGCAAATGCAAAACCTCACTGAGGCATCCACATTCAACTCAGAATTCCAGAGCGGATGCTCCACTGAAGATGATCCTATAATTGAAAATTACAAACGTATGAGGAAACAATCTGCCATGACTAAGACTCAGAAAATACAATAGGAGTAGAACCCCCAAGAACTTCGGATAATAGAACTATCAGAGACCATAAAATAAGAATGCTCAAAATGTTTAAAAAGATGAAAATAGGAGTCAAAAATATAAGAACAAAACCCTATGAAAAATAAACAGGCAGATGTGAAAAATAACCAAACAAAACTTCTGGAAATGAAAAATATGGCCTTTAGAATCTAAAACACTGCAGGCAAATCAAATAGCACATTATACCTAGTGAAGAGGAAAGCAGAGGAACGAACGAAGGGATAGATTCCATGAAATTACCCTTAGTGCACATAAAGAGATGGAAAATATGAAAAAGAGGTTAAGAGTTATGAAAGTTGAATTCTGTCATGCAAATACTGGCCAGCAAGCCACTAGAACCTTGCCAATTTCTCCCTGTTGCCAACAGTATAGGAAATTACTAAATGCTCTACATTCGAGTAATTTATAAATAAAGCTTTAAAGGTTAATTTATCTAATTCATTTTATCCTCAAAAAAAAAAAAAAAAAAACCATGTGATGTGGTCCCAGGTGTTAAATTGCTCATCTGACAGATGAAAAAATGGAAGCTCAAGGAAGATTTGAGGAACTTGCACAAAATTACAGAGCTCATCAATGATGAAGCCGAAAATCAGAGGGAATCTTTAGAATCCGAGTCTTCCCTCTGCTGCACGCCCGGTCTTGATGGAGAGTCACCTTGATGAAAGGGAGACTAATGCAGAAAACTTCTCGAAGTTAACTCTATTCTCTGCAGTGTGAAGTCAACTATGCCCCCAGGCCAGAAACTGACTCTTCTTGTTGGGCTTTGGAGAGCACCCTCTGTCTGTTTAGGTTGACCCGTAGCTGCAGAGGATGGAACGCAAGACAAGACTGGCTTCCAAAAAGGGCAGATTGCCGGCTGCAGCCAGTTCCCAGAACCTCCTACCACTCTGGACTTTATCATGTTCGGGGGGAGGAATAGCAATGCATCATTCATTTCCTTCAAATTTTAGGGAAAAATAACTTGGGTGGAGACTATGTCAGGGTCAATTCCACAGGCAGGGCACAAGAGGAGAAACACTTTCTCAATCATGGGTTGAAATCATAGCTCAACACTGGGTTACTGAAACTCTTTGACCAAAGGACAAGGAAAAATAAAATTCTTTTGGAGTGTGGGCTCTCTCTGTAAAAGGTCAAGCATTTTTCCCCCTCTAAATACAGAAACAAATTTCTCAAGCTTCCTGTATCCTGTGAGAAACCCTCCCACACGAAACAGGCTTGATTTCTATAGTCTCATAGTTCAAATTTATAAGTTATTGGGATTCAACACATCTGCCAGGTGGGATCTTAAATCTGATGAGGCTCTGGATTCATTAACCTTGGCAGAAGGAGTCTGGGTAAATCGGCTTTCAAAATATCTGCTGTATATTTTAATTCTCAAAAGGGCGAAGAAAGTAGAATGCAGATCTCTGTATCCTGAGCCAGCTACATCCTTGACACTTTCGGTCACCTTCTCAAGATTATCATTATCTTTTATCGAAGAGGAATGACTTCTCCCGGAGTTGCAAAGCGATCACCAGCAAAGGCAAGCGGGGTCTCCCTCCTTCGCACTCTATGCGAGCTTTCTTCCTCCCCTTCCGGGCATTTATTGCTTTCTGCCTTACATTGCAATTATTCACCTGCATGATCTAGTTCTCCTGCTCTAAAAATGTGCCCATGTTTTGTCCCCCTTTTCGTATCAACAGCATTTAACACAACGTCTTTCACTTAGTAAGTGCTTTATAAATATTTGTTGGGTGGCGAATGAATGAATGGGCTTGATACAGGCACTAATTCTTCAGCAACTGTTCTGCTTAAAGAAATCTCTGAAAAGGGCCTGCAAAGGTATTCTTAAGAGAGCAGCAATAATTCAGAAAGAAATGATGTGCAAGAAACCGAATGGTCCCATTTACAATTATTAAATAAGGTTTTCCTTCTTTTTTTCATTTCAGATTTGCTGCTAGAATTCACAGCAAGGTGCTCCGGCTCCAGCTCCTGTCTCCTTGCATTGTGAGGAGTTGGAAAAGGTGGCACAGTGACCACATGACACGGAAAGAAGGGGGACTCTGAAGGGAAACTAGGGGGGACGGGGGCAGAAGAACTCTTTCTCCACATCATCGGGAAGCAAGTGGTCACCATCTCTTTAGCTCAGCTCTTTGGTGTGGCTTACGCCAAGAATCCAGGCCAGGCAAGCACAGAATATTAATTTAAAGCAGGGAGAAACAGATTTAGTGCAGCTGTTGACAGTTAACTAGGTCCTGTGTTAACTGAGAAAATGGCTGGTCAGTGAACGCTGTCATCAGGGCAGTTGAAACCTCCTGTTCTGGTCTGTGATTTATATATGTATAACACTGTCATGCTCCACGACTGAACAGAACACTTCTGCGTCTAGGAAGGTGGCCCAGAAAAATACCTGCGCGGTGAAATATACATTGAAGGCCACTAACTGTTGCATGTATTGGAATAGGGAAAAAAAAAAAAGAAAAAACCTAGTGTCCATCTGTAGGTCCTGATTAAAACGTTCCATGAGGGCAGATGGGCTTTTGTCTGTTGTGTCACTGCTATAAGCTCGACACGTACACTGCTGGCACATAGTAGGTGCTCATTAAATGTTTACTAAATGAATGGGATGACATTTGACTATGCAAAAGAATGAGGTGGAACATAACTCCCAATATGAATATGTGCCCTGATGTATTTAGTGCAAAAAAAGTAAGTTACAGAATAATATGAATAACATACTCAGAGTCTGGCACATTGGAGGGGCCATAAAAATATCTGTTGGAAAAACAATGTGTGTTGCATTCGTGTTGAAGGCACCATGTATGCTTATGAGTATGTGTACCTGCACACGTGCATTTTCATATCTGTAAGTGCACAGAGAAAAGGGTCTGGAAGGCTCAACCCAACAGTTCAAAGAGAAGAAGGAAGATAAAGGACTTTGAGCTTCTATAATCAATTCTCAACGGGTTGAATTTTTTACAACACTTCTCTATTTTTATCATTCAAAAGATGTTTTAAAAAACTCAGCCTCCAAGAAAACCTCATCTAAAGGGCTCAGCACTAGCAGGAAGGGCAGCCAAAAACCATGAGAGCCGGGAGCTGTCCCCCTCCCTCCGACGGATGGGAGAGGAGGGAGGAAAGCGCTCCTGGGGCTCAGCGCTGCAGCCCAGGGAGTGAAGAGGCCGCAGACACCCATCTTAAAAAGAGGGTTAATTTAACAGTGGAGAAGCTATTCCCGCGGCCACATTACCAAAAAGGGAGGTTGATAAGGGCGATTGATCATTTTATTTCATCACTTCAAGGGACTAGAAGGAACTTTCACAGGCACTGAACTCGCTCTCAGGTTTAAAGGCTTTTAAATCAATTTTATTAGGTTAATTGGTGATATCTTCTGAGCACTTTTGCTCGGCAATCTGCCGCGTCCTGTCGGCGTGACTGAAAAGCTTGAAGAGGAGTTCTTGGTCCCCTCATCCCTGCGGGAGACGGGAAGCACAGGGGATGATGTCGCGTCCACCTGCCGCTGGCTTACGGGATGAGGGAATAAGAGGTCGTTTCATCCTTCCTGGAGGAGCTGGTGCTCGAACGAGCAGTGGTGAGCTCTGCTTCCCAGGGTTGCAAGTGGCCTCAGAAACGTAATTGAAGCAGAAGACACATTTAGAATTGTCTCCTTCCTCTGAAATATCTTTAACCACTTTAAGTTTTCTAAGGACAAAATTATCAACATTCATCCATTTAACAGCTGAGGCTCTACTTGGGGACAGTTGTTATTACACGTCTGTTAGTTTCCCAGGGCTGCCTTAACCACTTACCACAAATTGGGCACCTTCCATCAGCAATTTGTCCTCTCAGAGTTCCGTAGGCTGGAAGTCCCAAGTCCAGGCACAGACGGGCTGCACTTACCCAAAAGGCTCCATAGGAGACCTGTCTTTGCTTCTTCCAGCCGCCGGTGGCCCCAGACACTCTTTCTCCTGTGCCGGCATAACTCCAGTCCCAGCCTCGGTCCTCACACCACCTTCCCCTCTGTGACTGTGTCTTGTTCTCCTCTGCCTCTAGAAGGACACTTGCCATCTGACTTAGGGTGCAATGGGATAACCCAGGATGATCTTATCTCAAGACCCTACATCCCATCAGATCTGCAAAGAACCCCAACCCTTTCCAAACAAGGTCACAATCACAAGTTGCCGGGTGGGGGGATCAGGATGTGAACATATCCTCCTGGGAGCCACCGTTCAGCCCACCACACTACACCGGGCACCGAGGAGACAAAGACATCTAAGCCACAGTTCTCCCCACCAAAGAGTTCGTAACCAGTTACACAGTGCGCACAAGCAACTATGAGACAATGCGATGGGAAATGAAACAGGTGTGTGGAAACAACACTCCTGAGGCTGGGAGCCTGATTCGGGAGAAGGCTGAAGAAGCGGGTGGCACCTGGGCTGAGCCCTGAAGAATAATCAGGCCATCGCAAGGCAGACAAGGATGTGGTGAGATGAGAATGGGCGTCACAGGCACCGGAGGATCATGGGCTCCTGGGGGAGGGAAGGGAGCTTTGAATGTGAATGGCGTGTTCAGGGCATGTGGAGTAACCCCAGGGGACACGAGCGTGGGGTCCCTGTGCCCTCCCAGGGACAGGTGTGGTGAGGAACCAGCAGATGGGGTTGACCATGGCATCAGGATGTGAAGAACCTTGTTCTTCCAAGTCCAAGCCTTGCCAACCATGTGCCATCATTTACTCCTCTAAGGGCAAATTTAAGTCACTTCAACCTGTCTCTCTTCTTCAAGGAGGTCCTCAAAGCTGAAGACCTGTCTTCTTCGCTCCCACCTGAGAGCTCTGAACAATGCCCAGGCCACCGCTGTGTCCAAGGTCTGGGTCTCTGTGCCCGGCTGCCTCCACTGTGCCCGGAGAAAAGGTGACATCCAGAAGTAGGAGCCCCCCCAAAACAGGGGCATCGCCAGGCACTGGGTCAACGCTGCTACCAGCAATGGTGAGCTCCCGAGTCATCTCTGGGAAAGGACCTCAGGCAGAAGAGCAGTAACTAAAGTTGATAAACAATCTCTCTTGCTATGAACAGTCACTGATGTCTGGTCTTTAATCTTTGATAGCTAAATGCCTAAACAGATTCAAAGAGTCAGCTGAGTCATAAAATGAGTTGCTAGGCTGAATTCATTGATTTTTATGACCAAACAAGCTCTGATAATGGCCTGGCTGGAGTGTTATAGAGACACGGCTTCAGTGTTACAATACTCAGAGTCAAAAATTCCAACCGTTGGAAATTAAAGGCATTTATTTCTACAAATTAAATTGCTTTGGGGAAATCAGCCTCAGGTGCAGAAATACCTAATGTTTACCGACTAATAGTCAAATTGCTAAGTGACCCTGTTGGATCTTGACACTTGGCCCAGAAATGGCATCTGTTTTCTTAATACACAGATAAAATGAAATCATGACCACATGACCAAGGATTTCACGCCGGCCACTCTCCCTAACACAGATGTTAGGTGCAAACTCTAGGGGCAAAGACAGTGTAGGCGTTACCAGGCCATTGTTAGAAGGAAGCATCACGGTGTGGCTTGACTTATTCTTTGGATGATTGTCATGTTGACAGCAGAACTCAATGGTGCCTCCAGATAAAATGTATATACTTTTACTTTGCAGGTGAGAATACACAGAAATTAAAGGAAGTGTGCTAGGTTTTACTCAACTGCCCTTTTTTCTGGCACGTATCTAATCTGGTTGTCCTCATCTGCGGGGAGCATGGACTGGGTAACGTTTCAGAACTAAGTGACAGCAGACTAAGGAACAGCATGAGCCGGGTGCAGATGGCAGATACATCTGGCCAGCAACCTTCATGCCACCTTCTTGTCAGGTGCTAAGATGGATGAAAATGCAGAAGAAAATAAAAATTTCTAATCATTCCAAAGCCTGGATTCAGGCAACCTATTGCTGGACTCTAGCAGAAAGATCTACTAACCCAGGTTAGTGGGAATGGACAGAGAAACACAACTGCGGCCTTACTCTTGAAACAGCATTCGCGCTCTCTCGAAGGATGACGAGAAACCTACGTGGCCCTTCCTCGCCATCTTCCTGTCATCCAAAGGCTCGGTGACAGAAAGAACTTAAAAATCAGGCAGCCTGGCTCCTATTATTTTGGGGAACAAGATCCTGGGTTGTACTATTCTCTCTTCTTTGCACAAAAATTACGGGCCTTGAAACTCCCAGAAAACAACAGGCTGGAAATAGGGTTGGAGGGGGTGTGGCGTGCTGTGTCACAGATGTGCAGCTGTCACAAGTGAGCGGGAAAGGGTGAAGACAGTGCCTAGGACGTGCTTGACACTGTGAGACTCAGTATGTAAAACGCACACAAAGAAATCCAAACCAAGCATGCAAAGCAAACCTACAGAGCCTCAGAGACATCTGGGCATGGGGTGAACAGACGATGCCACCTGGGCATGGAGGAAGCTTCCAGAAGCACACCTGTGCTCCGCGTACACTGCTCTGCCTCTGGCTGTTAAGGTAAAAAACAAGCTCTGACCAGCAACTCAAGCCTACGATAATCAACCCATCTTGCCCAGCATCTCTCCCAAGTGTGAGAGTCTATGCAAAAATCTTGCAGTGCAAGGGAAAGCGAGTATCTTCCTGAAGTCTCGAAGAGAGAGTATAGCCCCAAAATGATTTGCTATGGGAATCAGAAATTTAGCAAAAAAATCTTTTTTGTTATCATCAATTGCAAGGTGGAAGAATATATAGTCTCATATCTTTTCTGGATTATTTCCCAATTTATTATACTTCATATTTATTTAATGGATTCTGGCAAGGAAGATGAACACATTTTTGTTCCCTTATAGTTTAATAAATTCATGAGCTAGTCACCTTATTGCTAACGTATGTGGGTTCCTATCTCGATTCCTTAACTCTCCTTCCATGTGAGGACTTTTAAGCTGTATAATGAAGATAAATTCTCTTAGATAATTCAGATTTTTTATGAAGTAATATATTTCTAAATGTCTTGGTCCGAGTGTCAGGTAAGAAAGAAATGTGAGCATTTACTACTCCCCACCAGCACGCAGGGTTTGTGGGTGGAGATGGGGCACACAGGCTCCCCATCCGTCTCCAGAAATGAAGAGCTTTGTATAACCCACACCAAACAGAGACACAGAACCCTAAGAAGGGAATCGGGCCTTTACTGGGAGAAGCACAGAAATTGTAAACAGGTGTAGCAAGAGGTAACTTCTCCAGCATGTATTTGTGTATTCCTTTCTCCCTCTCCACATAGGAGTAGCAAGATTTGGAGGCCCAGGGACAAGGAATGGACCCAGGGAAAAGACAAGATGCGGGTCACTTAGGGTGGCCTCTTGTGCTGGAGCCAACTGCAACGGTGCACCTTCATGGCTCACGAGGAAAGAGAGCCGTGGGCAAAGCAGGGGTACGTCCCCATGAATGGGCCTGGCAGCCCCCTCATGCATATAAACCTATGCACAGAACCTAGCTGGAGTGACTGCAGCAGTTGACAATCAGTCCAGATTTGGTTGTCTCCATCCAAGCCATCTCAGGAGACACTTCCTGATGTGCGCTATTTAGCTCAGAAAGTGATGACATCGTTAATACGTTTAGACATACGGAACCTCAAGAGAAGTGCTCATCAGAAACTCTCTGCAGGTGATCTGTCCCTTCTGCCTCAGCCCCAAGCCCACCCTTTCAGAGCCTGCACTGTGAAATTGGGGCAGGGAGCCCCCAAATGACATTTTCCAAACCCTTTCGCCTGATTATATTCTGATTAGTTTCTGATTAGACTCTGATTAGATTAGTCTGTGCAGGTGATAGGTGCCGTGAAATTAGAGTCTGCCGATGGGAGGTGCGAGCAGGAGGCTGGAAGTGAGGAGAAGGAAACAGGGCTGATTTCCCGTGTCAGCTCGGGTCTGCATCTCTCAAGAGGTGAAGGAAGACAAGGACTCCAACCTTCTGCTTCTCCTGGTACTCCCAGAACTTGGGAACTCACGAAGTTGCTGGAACTTCTGCCTTGGCTCTCCAGGAGAACTAAGCATTGGCCATTCACACCCTGGATGGCCCGGGTCCCTGCGGGGTTCATAATCCCTGTTCCCTTCAATTTCCCAGCACTAGGGATGGCAACCGCTTCCGATATTCCCTTCACTCTTTCAGCCTTTCAACACTGGTGCAACCAATACCCTATATTAAATCCTCTCTGTTAGAAATGACTAGCTTGGCTTCTGTATTTCTGACTGGACCCTGAATGAACCATGATCTTTAGGAAATATCTTATCCTAGAATTTTGTGAGGTTTAACACATTAACTGCCATGTGAGTTGTATTTAACTCACACTAGTTTTGAGCACAGGGCCTCGTGAAGGTGTATGTAAGTCACACATCTCTTTACCTTGGGAGCTATGTTTTAAGGTGCATATCACACACAGAAAACAGTAAAAATTAACACATTTTTCATTAAATTAGAAAGGATCATTTTGTTTTCCAACTTTTTATTCTGTTTTCGTAATAAAACACCATAGCTCCAAGGAACGATTTTTTTTTCTAATGTGGCAGTCAATGTGTTAAATGAATTAATATATGGAAAGTACTTAGAATAGTGTCTGGCACATAATAAGTTTGAAAAGCCCGAGTCCAGTCACATATAAGTATTGGCTGTTACTACCACGGCTATGTGTGCAATTGCTGCTGAATTATCATCTCACTCTGCACTCTCTAAAACTGTAGCCACTAGCCACACTAAGCTACAGAACACTGCCTATAGCTAACAATACTGTATCAAATATTTAAACATTTGCTAAGTGCAAATGTAACACTTAATTCTTATGTTAAGTGTTCTTAACACAAAATAATAATAATAACAATAATAAAGAGGGTGGAGGAAACTTTTGGAGGTGATGAATATGGGGATTTTTTTTGTTTTTATCATTATTTTCGACATGTAATGGAAGGGATGGATATGTTCATAGCATTGATTGTAGTGTTGGTCTCATGGATATATACTTGCCTTCGAACCCAGCAAGTTGTATATGTTAAGTAAGGACAGCTTTCATATGTCAATCATACCTCAATAAAGTAGTTTAAAAATATTTTAATAAAAATAAATTTTAATTTAAAGTAATTAAAATAAAATAAAGAATTCCTTTTTCTTTGTGTTGTTTTGTTTGTTTGTCAAGTGTGCTGGCTACATTTCAAGTGCTCACGTAGCCACATGTGGCTACCATATTGGATGGTGTAGATATAGAACATTTCCATCATCATAGAAAGTTCTATTGGGCAATGCTGACCTAGATCACTGTGTGCCTAACAATCAACTGGAGAGCTTGCTAAAAATAAAATTTCTGTGCTCCTCCAAAAGATACTGATTTAGAAGGCTTGTGCAATCAGTGCTGGCAACGAGCCCCTCAAGTGCTGCTGCCGTGGGTGTTCCCAGACCACACTGTGAGAGTAACTGAGACAGGAAATAGAGTACGTATTGCATGGATATACACAAATATTAACACTATTAACTCACAATTAACCAACATAATAGGAATAAGAAAGGTTAGAGACGACCCCAACTCAGAACAAAACCTCAGTCAACCCAGATAATCAGGAGCATGTTAATTTACTGAAGGGCCAGCAGGGCCCCAGGACCTGCCACCTCTCATCAGAACTCTGTCATTAGGCAACAGTTGACGGCGTAAGTAGGAGAAATGATGAGTAGCCAAACATTGCCTGGGCCAAATTGGAAGAGTAATCAACTAATTAATTATGTGTTCCTGTTTACTTTTCTAATCACCAAGCTCATCATTTAATTAAATGCTTCCTCTTTGATTATCACACTTAATCTTTATTTATAAACAAAAGTGTGTTTACATTTTATAGGTGTTTATACTTCAAAAGCTTTCACTGGAAAAGCCCAGGAGTCAAACTTAAACAACACTTTTGTAACAATGAATTCTTGATTGAGTAATTAACTTTGCAAATACTGAAGTAAATATAACTAAAATGCACAGATTATTAATTACCTAGCTGTGCGGTAGCACTATACACTCCACCTTTTCTTACAGAGGAGCTACACATGGCGTGTGTAATCTGCTGCTGAAGGTATCATTCAATATACTGCTAATCCTTTATGCAAAGAACCAAATAACGAATGTTTCTCGAAGCACAGAGCTGGAAAAAGTTATCTCAATGTATTTGTACACATCTCACTACCAAAAAATGAGAGCTTGGTGTTCTTTCTCTCTTTGTCCTGACTGCTAGGTGGCCCATTTCAATTCCATATATTCATTTCATATGTAACCCTGCATTTTATTGTACATTTAATTCTTACATCATCACATGGTTTTAAATCTTATATATCTGTGCTTTTACTGTAGATTCTCCTCAGTTTTCTTCTGCAAATAGGTGATGATGAATTCTTCCATCTTCCCACCCATCCAGACAAACCATTCTTCCTTGCTGTCCATGAAAAGCTGTCATGGGTAACCAACTTCACTAGACTTTCTAATCTCCCCTTGAACATACTGAAGCTATAAATGGAGAGAGATCATGCTTTCTTGGGGATACTTCCCTGTCACACTGCCCTTCAGCTTGGGTATGTGACTTTCCTGGGCCAATGGGAAAGAATGGATGTGATGTCAGCCATGCTCACAAGATCCTCAAGTATACTTGCGTGGGTCGGCTCTAATTACTCCTGCCCCTTCCATGAGAATAGCATGTGCCACACAGGTACTACTCTTTGGCCTGGGTCCCACAGTGAGAAGACACAGAACTCCAGTCAACCTACAGCCTGGAGAAGAGATGCAGCATTGCCTACAACCTGCAGATAATATGGAACATGAGCAACAATGACCCTTTGCTGGGGATGCCACCAAGATTTGCAGTCACTAATTATGCAACATAACTGAGCAAAAATACTTCTTAATGTTGCAGTTGCTGATGTAAAAAGACAAAACTGGAGCCCTGATCATATTTGATGGGCTGCTCCCAGATGAGATCAGCTCACAGGACACCACACCTGAAAATAAGGTCAGAGATGCAGGTACATGATGCTGGCCTAAAGTCTCCTAGCAAAGAAAACAGAAGTATATGAAACAGAAAGAATTCCCAGCCCATTTTAGCTGCTTTTCATATAGTTACAAAACAAGACAATATCAGAAATGGCAACAACGAAACCCAAGGATGTTCAATAGTCCTGAGTCCTAGACTGCAAGGTGTGAGCTCCCTGTCCCAGTGTGGGTCATTTTCAGGCTCTCTGTTTTATAGCTCCCTGCAGAGACCTTTTGGGTTGTTACTTGATTACTTGTCCAAAACGGAAAGGACTTTTGGTAAAAACCTTGGTTCGACAGTCATATTTCCAATGAAGAAAAGACAGATAAACACAGAAGGGGCATTGTACTGGGGAGTACATGTGTAGAGGGGCGTACGTGTGTGACAGTGTGGTGTGTGCATGTATGTGCGTGTGGTACGAGTGTGTGTGTGCATACATGCATGTGTGCCTGTGCCCGCACACACGTGTGTGAGTGTTTAAGGGTAACATAAAGGTCTCTTAGGAAATACCAAATTCCTTGTCTCACTTTTCGCTGTAGACATATTAAGATTTTGCTGCATGTTAAGATTTGCTGCAGATGGCAAATATTTATTAACAAACCGACTCTAAAATGAGTGCCACGAGAAGAGACAGTTAAAGTTTACACAAGTCTTGTAGCTGGGAATCAAGTGAGCCTGCAATGTCATTCTTCCGAGGACAGGATGACAACCAGACCAGGCGGGAGGGAAAAGGATCTCCACGCAGCTGTGGCTTTGAAACGTCCAGGCCCAGGGCGCCTTTCAAGTACCTATCCTGAAACCTAATGACATTCTCAGTGGACTGATCTCACATAATCAGGGGGAAACAGCAGTTCCTCACATTTAAGCTGTGACATTATGTGATGACTGTACTCTAATTTTTCTCTTCTATGAATCCGTATTGCCTGATGACCAGTAATGATCGTATTTCCACATGATTTTTATATATCATACTGAACTATCTTTAGACCCTCTTTCCCCTTTATTATTTGACTACAGCGATGTTTTCACATGTGCTGAATTAACTTCATTCATTCAGACTTTGTTGAGCAGCTACATTAACAATCATAATTATTAGAGCAACAATGGACTGAATGCCTTCTGGGCACAATACTGCCTGGACACAAAAAGAGCACGAGATTCTAACTTAAAATTCTAATAAAAGAACCTAATAGAGCTCAGAGATTGATGGAAATGATAGAGATATAGAATTCAGTAACTAGTAAGGCAAAAAAAATGACCGCATAATTGCAGTGCAGAGGAAGGGGCTGTGGAGCGATCACGTGGTGTTTAGAGGTGAATGAGGGTGGACTGCATGGAGGAGGTGGCGCTGGGCGGGCTGAGGCTGCATCTGGGCGTGGGCAGACAGGGAGAGCATTTAATCAGGTGCAGCCATGTCAGCAAAGCCACCGAAGCAGAGCGCGGTCTGGAACTGCAGAGAACACAGTGCGGTTCCATTTTGCAAACAAACGGGTTTTCCATTTTGGTGCGAGAAGTCTTCCCTGCTCCTATGACAAGGCTCAGCCACTTTGTGAGGAATTGGCTGCAGATTCTGGAAAAGAAGTCGGTTTTTGAGACAGAACAGGAAATCTAAATAACCTAGGTCCTGTTTCTATTCCTGGCCTTGCATGGAAGCGGCAATCACATCAGCTCGCTTCTGGGAAAAAAGTGGAACATCCTACTAAGAGAAGAATCAAACAGAAGGATAAGTGAGGACATTTTAGACTAAAAGCACTTGTGGCTGGCACTAAAAACATCCAGACAGGTAAGTCAAATAATCATGATAGGTGTGGTCACACAAGCAAATGTCACTGTCAAATATTATGCAAAGAAAGCACAGCTACGGTAAGAATTTAATCATTAACAGGTAAATAACATAGGCCCAAACCCTCAGATTTTGTAACAGAGAACAGAAAAGAAAGGAAGAGGCAAGAAAAATTTAAACAAGTTAAATACTTTTTCTTATTTAGAGAGAAGTGAACTGATAGAGGTTTCTTCTTGACTTTGATAAATGAAAAATATAGGCTTCAAGTGTTTTTGAAAATATCAATGAAAGTAACAGAACTAAAGTAAAATGTGTAGTTTTCCCAATCACCAGCAAAGAAAACATACATCAGAGGGAAAGATAGAAAACAAAGCCAAGGAATATGCAAATAAAAGTTATCACCGGGACACAAGGTGAGGGCAGTGGTTTTGGTTCTGACAATGAACACACAGAGTTCGGACTCCTGTATTACAATGTAAAGACTCTAATGCTGAGTTTAAAAACAAAATCCACCCATTTACTTCTTCTTTTTATTTTCTTTTTTGAGACAGGGTCTTGCTCTGTCACCTAGGCTGGAGTATAGTGACCTCATCATTGCTCACTGTAGCCTCAAACTCCTGGGCTCAAGTGATCCTCCTGCCTCAGCTTCCCAAGTAGCTGGGACTACAGGTGTGCACCACCACACCTGGCTAATTTTTCTATTTTTTGTAAAGACAAGGTCTTGCTCTTGC
>CAUYSK010026196.1:0-59142 GCA_963575035.1 Avahi laniger
TCTGACTCAGGTGGGGCAAAGGCAATATATGTAACCTAAACATTTGTACCCCTGTAATATGCTGAAATAAAAAAATTAAAAATTAAAAAAATAACTGTGAGATGATAAATTTGTGTAGTTTAAGTGGCCAAGTCCGTAGTAATTGTAAGGTAGCAATAGGTCATGAATACATCACACTTCATGTAGAAAATACCCAATAGCTGAACAACATTTTAAAAAGTCTTATTCCTAACTCAGAAAGTAAGATAATGAGAAATAATTATAATCAAATGTTTTACCTGTCACATTGAGAAAATGCATAAAAAGAAATTGTGGTAGCAAGATGCATTGTCTCATGGTATTAACCATGGTATCTCAAAAGAACAAGCTAAACAAATATGTTTCTAAATGTTATAATCTGACAAAATCATGAACATAATCAGATCCTGGCTTAATTTAACCACACACAGTGAATGAGTTGATTGATGCTCTAAAATAGCTCACATGAGAAACTTACTGTTATTATAATTTGTCATTGTTTAATTTCTTTGTCATAATCTCTGGTTAAAAAATCTGCTTTTTTAAAAAAAAATTTGGTTTAGATAAGCAAAAATAATATCTAAAGTAGGTGAGCCTTCAGAAAAAATAGGAACATTCTTGAACCTCTGGTGGGCATATAAATTGGTCCAAAGTTTTGAAGAGTATTCGGTGATATATTTAAGAAGTCAGGACAACATATTTGACCTTTGACCTAAAATTCCACATCTATTTTTAAAGAAAACAATTCTAACAGTATTTCTTATCTTTGACCCAGTAACTCAAAATATTAGGGGTATATTATTAGAGGTAGCTTATACAAAAATAGATATTAAAATGTAAAGAAAAATTAAGCTATAAAGATGGTCATTACAGTACAGTGTGCAATAGCAAAATTGGTAACAACCCTAAACATTCAACAAAAGAGATCGTTAAGTTAGGGTACACCTACATAATGAAATGCTGCATAGCCAATTAAAAGTATGTGGTAGTGTGTACTTTTTAACATGTAAAAGGCTTTTCTCCCCACATCAGATGGGTAATGTGCCAACACGGTAACAAGGTTTTAGGAAGGCACATGTCATACATGAGCATGAAAACCCAATCATCATGCTTATGAACCACAAAAGGATCAATACATAAAAGCATTTTAAGGAAAAAAGTAGAGAACAAGACCATATTATAGTAAAGTGTCTGAAAGAATATGCATCAAAATGTCACTGATTTTAGGTCCTTTCTGCTGGCCTGCATCATTTGATGTTTCCTTTATGATAATAAGTTTAGTAATAATAAACTAACAAAAGAAATGTTATTTTTAATAAATGAAATTTATATTTTTGTGCTTTTATATAAATTTCCAAAATGTCTGTTTGATTAAAACAAAAATGATTGTATATATTTCAGGAAAAATGACAAAATGGGTCTTTACTTGGAGCAAAAAATTAAGACAAAGAATGTCCTCCATTTCCTCAGATGTTTGTAGCCATCATATAGGAAAACTTATTAGTTTTATCACTTACCAAAAATATACCTACTACCCCTCTACCACCATTACATCTTTAATTCTGTTTAAACTATACCCCAAATCTCATTAGTCAGACTCATTCACCTAAGCATAAATATTATACAGTTTAAGAGCTTTCAGGGAACTAAAATTAAAATTAAAAATGTACTCATGCACTTAATTTCCTCCTCATCCTTTACCAACACAGAAACTGTACCAGAAACTTTTGTGCCCAAACATAGGCTAGAGCACCAAACAGGATTCTATTGACTCTGAACATATCAATGATTGTGGTAAAATTTAGCTTCAAAGGAAAAAAGAAGTGAAAACTTAGTTTTTAAAGATAAGTACCTATCTGAAACAAATCTGAAATGTACATTTTCTGAGATTTTTCTCAATTTCAACCTTTAGTTCGTGTATTGACTGGCATAGTGTAATCAGCTCCACAAGCAAGAAAACTTTTTTTATAGCTTTTTTTTTCATAGTTCTCTTATGTTTCAGGCCAGTAATATTTGCTGACCAGAATTTTGTAACTTTCTATTGCACTGATGCATTCCCTTTTGAGTTTCCCAGAAATGGTGGAACCTCCTTGCAGCCACAGGATAACTACAAAGACTTATACCACCTGTTTGCCCAGAAAAGCCAAGATAAGCAACACCCCACCACAGAATATGCCTAGGGACCTACTGAGCAGCCTACTCTCTGCATCCTCCCTGTGCACAAGGCTGAAAGAATGACCAAGATTAACCCCTAGCTCATTAGACTACTAAAATCCCCACCCTGGGAGGGACTTATCTGCCATTTTTTGATCATGCAATGTACATACTAGCACTCCAAACATGTAATGATGTTCACTCCTTTCATGCATTATTCATTTCACCTCCAGAAAAACCCTTGACCCTGTTGGTTGAGGAGGCAGATTTGAGGCAGTCCATTCCTCCCACCTCCCAGCTGACACCTCCCAATCCTTTATTCTTTGACAATTCTCATTGTCTCAGTAATTGGCTTTCTGTGCAGCAAGCAACAGAAAGAACCACTCTTGCAGGTTCATTAACAATAGGATGACATTTTTAATGAAAAATCAGAGGAAGTCCTAGTGATTCAAAGATTGTATTTGAAATATGTTATGTATTTACTTGTTGCTAAATTCCTAATTACTACTAAAGCATAGGGAGCAAAAATTGGGGTTCCGCTCTTATGATCTCATCTAAACCGAATCACCTCCCAAGGCCCCGCCTCCTAGTAGCATCCTATTGGGGTCAAGGCTCAGCATATGAATGGGTGTAGGAGACAAAAACACACAGTCCATATGTAATACCTATCTTGTAAGCTTACTTGAGAATTAAATTGGGTAATGCACACAACCCAGAACCTGATATAATAAGTGTCTCACACTGGATAGCAATGGTTATTGGTAAGGGAAGCTAGTGCAAAAAAAATAATGTGAGGTAAGCTACAGAGATGGGAATGGATCAATTGTTTTCAAACAATAGCAAGCACTTAAGACCAAATGGGATATAATATTCACATTGGGAAGAGGTGGGAAATATCACAGGACCTGAATGTGAGTTGTGAAGTACCCTGGATTTTCTTGGGCACATTTTTCTTCCTAAATATCTAATGTTTCTGGCAGATATTGGTCTCTACTTTCTCTTGAAATGCCCACTATTTCTGGAATAGCAACAGGAGTACTCAAATAACTAGCCAGCAATCATAAAAGTGGAGATTACTTTAGCCGTTCATTCAGAGCATGTCCTAAACATAATTGAACAAAGGAGAGTTAATATACTCAAGGCAGAAGAGCAGTGAAAATTCTACCTCCAAGAATTCCATTACTGTCTCAAGAGGACCTGCACAATGAGGCTATGCAGAGAATTATATTACAAAGAGGCACTTAAGCTTTCTTTTCATTAACCTCATATTGCAAGCTCCCTATCCTTTTGCTTCCAAATTGATCCTTAGTGATTTGTAATTGGTTTTGGAAATTTTAGTAGATAGATCTACTCCTACAGTTCTTTTTGCTTTGTGATGTTATGATTAAATGTGATAGGATGATGCAGAAAACAGGACAGGTATTGCTGCTAAGTTTCAAGTAGCTGAGGTATAAGAAAATAGAATAAATTTACAATTAGAAAATCAATGACATTTGTTGGTTCAATTGACATGATAATTGTGTTCTAGATCCTTGCTATTCAAAGTGGGTTCACAAACTAGCAGCAGAGCATCACATGGAAATTATTAGAAATGCAGAATCTCAGGCATCACTCCACACCTACCAAATCAGAATTTGTATTTTAACAAGGTCTCCTGGTGATTCAAATGCACAATAACAATCGAGAGGTACAGTTAATAATTGAGAAGCATTCACAATTTTGTTGTTGCAAAGCCTTCCCAAGGCCTTTCTGTTCCCCCCATCAGTTAGAAACTATATTCAACTGCTAGTAGTAATCCCAAAAGACAATGGCTCAAACAAATTAGGGGTTTTATTTTTCTGATGGAATGAGAAGTCAGTAGTTTGTGCAGATCTGAGAGAGAAGCCCCATGATACCATCCAAAACTCAAGGTCATTCCATCTTAGCATGTGGTTATCACCCCACGGTCACAAAAAGAAAGCTCCACACCATGTCTAGGTTCCAGACAAAAGAAAAGAAGTGGAAGACCAAAGCACCTGATTCAGCATGTCTTTTCAGGGGCTTTCCTGGAAAACCCACCAGGGATTTTAGCTTTCATCTCATTGGCCCACAACCAGACTCAGGGGCCCAATGCCATTCCAAATAAATTTGTAATAAAGAAAAGATAAGATTTAGGATGCAGTAGGCAACAAGTGGTATCTTCCACACCTGGACCCTCTCCTCAAGTTTACATTTTTAACAAATCTAATATAACTCTTGACCCCACAATATGTTTCCTGTTGCTTTGTACAGGACCCTTTAAAAATAGGGATGAGATTCTGCTATAGTCATGGTGTTCACTGAGTATTTGCTGTGTATCAAGTCTCAGACTGAATGCTTTATGTACGTTATGTTATATAACAAGCATTGCATAGGGCTTATATGTTATGTCTTATATCTTGTTATATCCTATATTTTAAAAGCTTATACATAATTCTTGCATGGTCAATCTGGTAAAGGTAGGGACTACATTTCCCAGAATCACCTTCCTGCCTTATTCCAGATTAGAGATGGCCAAAGGAGGAACTTGTGAGAGATTTGGGAGCAGACGTAAAAATAACAAACCTTGTTCTTTGACGGTCCTTTTGACAAACAGATGCAATGTCACCTGGCAGATTTCAGCTTGGTCTCACTCTCATCCACTTTACAATCATATCTTCTTCCGAACTGCTGGCCCTGCTGGCCACTGGCAGCCTCAGGGCCACCACTGATGCTAGGCTGGGGACTCACACAGGGGGTAGTTGCACAGAGCAAAAGGCTTCCCATAGACTTCTTCACATTCCCTTCACATGCTTCTTCAGCATTCCCCTTCATGTCCTTACTTGTCAATTGTCACTAAAATCTCTGAAAGGCTAGTGAATGTGACACTCATTCTCCATCTCCCTAGCTTCTGCCACAATTGGTAAACTATAGTTCCTATAATCAATCCCTTAACTAATAATGCTCATCATGACTGTCCTTCCCTGACTGAGCTCAGACTGATATAATCCCAACAGTAAGGGCTTTCCTAGCTAATTGTAAGATTGAATCAACTGAAGTGGAAGTTAGATGAACATACAAAAATGTTCATGTAATCAAGTGAAAAAAGAAGTTAAGCACTGAATTTTCAGTTTTTATATAATTTCAGTGAAACAAATTATCCCTTGATATTTATATAAAGTAATTTTCATTGTACACCATCTATTTTGATCTTTCTCTGGTCTCTCCTCATTCAAATATATCCTCCCTGTAATGGCCAGAATAACTTTATAAACACACACCCATGTCCATAAGAGTAACAGTCTCGTGACCCCAATTCCACCAAGCCAGACCACAAATTGGCCAACCCACTATGTGCACGTATGCACCCCAACCTGAGAAACACCCTGGTGAGCCAACCCCCAACAAAGCTGTACCACTGTAGCCACAAATTCTCTCAGTCTAGACACCTGAGACACTCGCAAATATCACTAGCATGGATTACAGTTGAAGAAACTACAAGGATACTACACTACCACATCCATGTAGAACCAAAGCTAATACACCCCACTGAACTGACACCCCAAGACCCATCTAAACAAATAAGTCTTTCCCTATGAAACCTACTCCATAAAATTAGAAGAGGCAACTGTTCCACCAGATGCATAGAAATCACTGTGGGAATACATCAAGCATGAAAAAACAATGAAACATGACACCTACAAAAGAAAACAACAATTCTCTAGTAACAGATCCTAATTATAAGGAAAAATATGTAATTCCAGAAAAATAATTCAAAATAATAATCTCAAGAACAACTCAGTGAGATACAAGAGAATACAGATAGACAATTCAATGAAATCAGGACAACGATTCATGATTTGAATGAGACATTCAGCAAAGAGATGTATATGTCATACAAAAAGAACCAAACAGAAATCCCAGAGCTGAAGAGCTCAGTGAGTGAAATAAAAAATACAATCTAGAGCTTCAACAGACTTGAACAAGCAGAAGAGAGAATTTCTGAACTTGAAGACAAGTCTTTTGAAATAACACAGACAAAAATGAAAAAGAAAAAAGGATAAAAAGACTGAAGAAAGTGACCATTAAGTGAACAAATGTTCACATTATGGGAGTTGCAGAAGGTGAAGAGAAGAGAAAAGGTATACAAATTATATTTAATGAATTAATAGCTGGAAATGTCCCAAGTCTTGGGAAAGAAATGGACATGCAGATGCAGGAAGCGCAAAGAACCCTAAACAAATTTAATCCAAACAGGTCCTTCCTGAAGCATATTATAGACAAATTGTCAAAAGTGAAACACATATAATTCTAGAAACAGCAAGAAAAAAGTTTCAAGTCACATATAAAGGAATCCTCAACAGACTAACAACAGATTTCTTGGAACAAACATTACAGGCCAGAAGAGAATGGAATAATATATTCGAAGTACTGAAAGAAGAAAACTGGCAGTCATGAATATTCCAGCAAAGCTATCCTTCAGAAATGAAGGAAAAATAAAGCTCTTCTCACAGACAAACACAAACTAAAAGAATTCATCATCACTAGGCCAGCCTTATAAGAAATGCTCAAGGGAGTCTTACATTTGGAAATGAAAAGACAACAAACATCATCGCGAAAACTTGCAAAACTATAAAACTCAGTGGTTGAGCTGATACACAAAGGCAAAAGAGAAAGAAATCAGCCTTATCACTACAGAAAGCCGCCAAACAACAAAAACAATTAGAGAGTAAGCAAGGAGCAAAGAATATATTAATACAAAACAACCAGGAAAAAAAATCAATAAAATGACAGGATTAAGTCCTCACCTATCAATAATAATCTTGAATGTAAATAGATTAAATACCCCATTTAAAAAATATATATTGCCTGCATTGATAAAAAAAAAAAAAAAGACCTAACTGTATGCTGCCTACAAGAAACTCACCTCATTCCTAAGGCAAACAGAGACTGAAAGTGAAGGAGTGAAAAAAAGATATTCTACACAAACAAAAATCAAAAATGAGCAGAAATAACTATAATTATATCAGATGAAATAGAGTTCAAGTCAAAAGCTTTTAAAAGAGATAAGGAAGGACATTATATAATAATAAAAGGATCAATTCAGCAAGAAAATATCACAATTGAAAATATATATGCACCCAACATTGGAACACCCAGATATATAAGGCAAATATTGCCAGATAGGTAGAGAAGAAAACTACCTTAGCACAATAAAGTCCATATATGACAAACCCACAGTTAGTTATTGTTATAGAAACAAGGAAAAGTAAAAGCTTTTTTTCTAAGAACTGAAACGAGATAAGGATGCAAACTCTCACTACTTTTATCTAAGATAGTACTGGAAGTCCTAACCAGAACAATCAGGCAAGGGAAAGAAATAAATGGCATCCAAATTAAAAAGGAAAAATCAAATTGTCCCTGTTTGCAGATGACATGATCTTATATAGAAAAAAAACTAAAGTCTCTACCAAAAAAACTTTCAGAACTAATAAACAAGTCAGTAAAGTTGTAAGATACAAAACCAACATACAAAAATCAATAGCATTTCTACACATGAACAAGAAACTAGCTGAGAAAGAAATCAAGAAGACAACCCCATTCACAATGGCTACAAGAAAATTACCTAGGAATAAATGTAATAAATGATATGAAAGACATTTATAAGGAAAACTACAAAACACTGGTGAAAGAAATTAAAAAGGATACAAACAAATGGAAAGACATCCCATGCTCATGGATTGAAATAATGAATATTGTTTAAATGACCATAGTACCCAAAGCAATCTACAGATTCAATGCAATCCCTATGAAAAGACCAATGACATTCTAAACATAAACAGAAAAAAAATCTTAAAATCTGTCACGAAGACCCCAAATAGCAAAAGAAATCCTGAGCAAAAAGAACAAAGCTAGAGTTATCACATTACCTGGCTTCAAATTATACCAATGGAATATAAACTACTGAAACAGAATAGAGAACCCGAAAATTAATCCACATATATATAGGTAACTGATTTTTTTTTTACAAAATCTCCAAAAACACTCATTGAAGAAATGACAGGCTCTTTAAGAAACAGTGCTGGGAAAACTGCTTAACTATATAAAGAATGAAACTAGACCCCCACATCTCACCCTATACAAAAATTAACTCAACATGAAACAAATACCTAAATGTAAGATCCAAAACTATAAAACTCTTTGAAGAAATAATAGGGGAAATGCTTTAGGATATTGGTCTCGGAAAAGATTTTATGAATGAGATCTCAAAAGCACAAGCAACAAAAGCAAATATAAACAAATGGTATTATATCAAACTAAAAACCTTCTGCACAGCAAAAGAAGCAATCAACAGAGTGAAAGGATCACCTATAGAATGGGAGAAAATATTTGCAAACTATTCATTCAATGGTATTAATATCCAGAATATACGTAGAACTTAAACATCTCAATATCAACAAAGCAAACAATCTGATTAATAAATGGGCAAATAATCTAAACAGATATCTCAGAAGAAGACACACAAATGTCTCACAAGTATATGAAAAAAATGCTCTAACCATCGAGGAAACTCAAATAAAAACCACAATGAAGTGTCACCACTCACCCCAATTAGGATGGCTATTATCAAAAAGACAAAAAAATAATAAATGCTAATGAGGATGCAGAGGAAAGGGAACTCTTATACATTGTTGGTGGGAATAAAAACTAACACAACCACTAGTTTACCACTATGGATAACACTATGTGAATTCTTCAAAAAACTACAAATAGAACTACTGTATGATCCTGCAACCCCACTACTGGCCATTTAGTCAAAGGAAAATAAATCTGTATATTGAAGAGACTTGTGCACCCCCATGTTTATTGCAGCACTATTCACAATAGCCACAATATGGAATCAAACTAGGTGTCCAACAACAGAACAATGGATAAAAAATCATGTGTTATATATACACAGTGGAATACTATTAAACCACAAAAAAGGAAAATTCTGTCATTAGTAGCTACATGGATGGAACTGGAGGACATTACATTAAATGAAATAAGTTAAGAACAAAAAGTTAAATACTGCATGTTCTCATTCACATGTGGAAGCAAAAAAAAATGTGGACCTCACAGAAGTAAAGACTAGAACAAAGGATTCTAGAGAATCTACAAAGGCACAGAATTTGGGGACATCTCCCTTGATGCCCCCACTTTTGTGTCTATATATTACAGTCTCCCACTGGGTTCCAAGCTCCATATGAGCAGGGAGATTGTCTTGCCAATCTTAGTACAACAAACATAACTTAACCACAGTGAGAGCACATAGCAAGTGTTCAATGAGAGAGAGAGAGAGAGAGAGAGAGAGGAAGTGAAAGAGAAAAGGAGGGAGGAGAGCAAAGAGGGAGGAAACATATATAGGAAGAATTATTTTGCCCTCATTCTATATTGAAAGTAATATTTTTCTTTTGAGTAGCAATTCTAATATACCCTACAGCAAGAGATTAAGAACATTTTTTGAAGTGTATAAATGTTTTTTTCATATCATAAGTCTTATATTTATATTAATTATAACCAACTTCAATACAATTTCTCTCTATATACATATTTTATATATATTTTCTATCAGGTAATCTTTATTCCTTGAACATTTCAGCAGACTTGTTCATATTTATTTCTAAGATTTCTTCAACATATTAAAAATCCTGTCAGACACACTTTTAGAAAGTCTTCCCTTCTCACTGTAAGGTTGAAAGGCTAAAGGATGTTCACAAATTATTCTAAGATACATAGACTCTTCTTTGAAAGTTCTTAGGCCTAAGAAAAAAACTTAGTTTTCAATACCTCTTACATATATGCTATCATGGCTTGGGAATGTACATTTTTTTTTATTTTTAACTATTATGGGTACATAATAGTGGTATATCTTTATAGGGTACATGTGATGTTTTGATACAGACATACAACGTGAATTAAGCAAATCAGGGTAATTAGAGTATACATCGCCTCAGACATTTATCATTTCTTTCTGTTAGGAACATTCCAGTTCCACTCTTTCAGTTATTTTAAATTATACCATAACTTATTGTTGATTGTAGTCACTTAGTTGTGTTACCAAATATTTTCCATTCTATCTAACTATATTTTGAACCCATCAACCATCCCCACTTTATCCCCCCACCCCACTACCCTTTTCAACCTCTGGTAACCATCATTCTACTCTTTGTCTCCATGAGATCAATTTTTTTAATATTTAGCTCCCACACATGAGTGAGAACATGTGAGATTCGTTTTTTTGTGCTTGACTTATTTCATTTAACATAATCTTCAATTTCATCCATGTTGTTGCAAATGGCAGGATTTCATTCTTTTTGTGGCTATATAATATTCTGTGGTGAATATGTACCACAATTTCTTTGCCCATTCATCTATTGATGGACACTTAGGTTGATTCCAAATCTTTGTAAATAGTGCTACAATAAACATTAGTGTGCATATATTTTTTCAATATACTGAATTCCCCTCCTTTGGATATATACCCAGCAGTGGGATTTCTGGGTCATATGGCAGTTCTGCTTTTAGTTTTTTGAGGAGCCTCCATACTGTTTTCCATAATGTTTGTGCTAATTTACATTCACAACAACAGTGTATGACAGTCCCCTTTCTCCACATCCTCACCGGCATTCATTATTGCCTATTTCTTTGATAAAAGCCATTTTAACTAGAGTGAGATGATATCTCATTGTAGTTTTAATTTGCATTTCTCTGATGACTACTGATGTTGAGCAGTTTTTCATATACACATGTATGTCCATGTGTATGTCTTATTTTGAGAAACGTTTATTTATATCCTTTGCCCATTCTTTAATCAGATTATTTAATGTTTTTTCTTATTGAGTTGTGGTGTTCTTTATATATTCTAGTTATTAGTCCCTTGTCAGATGGGTAGTTTGTAAATATTCTTGCCCATTCGGTGGATTGTGTCTTCACTTTGTTGATTGTTTCCTTTGCTGTGAAGAAGTTTTTAGTTTGATGTGATCCCATTTGTCCAATTCTGCTTTGGTTGCCTGTGCTTTGGAAATATTACTTAAGAAGTTCTTGTCTAGATCAATGCCCTGAAGCATTTCCTCAATGTTTTCTCTTAGTAGTTTCATAGTTTGAGGTTTTAGATTTAAGTCTTGAATTCATTTTATTTGATTTTTGTATATGGCAAGAGATAAGTGTCTAGTTTCATTATTCTGCATGTGGATATACAGTTTTCCCAGCACCATTTACTAAACAGACTGTCCTTTCCCTACTGTATGTTCTTGACAACTTTGCCAAAGATAAGTTCAGTTTAGATACACTGGATTTATTGCTGGTTCTCTATTCTATTCCATTGGTCTATTTGTTTGTTTTTATGCCAGTACCATGCTGCTTTGGTTACCACAACTCTGTAGTATACTTTGAAGTCAGGTAATGTGATTCCTCCAGTTTTGTTCTTTTTGCTCAGGATGGCTTTGTTATTCTGTGTCTTTTTTGGTTTCATATAAATTTTAGGATTTTTTTTCTATTTCTATGAAGAATCTCATTGGTGTTTTAATGGGTATTACATTGAATCTGTAGATTGCTTTGGGTAGCATGAACATTTTAACAATATTTACTCTTCCAGTCCATGAGCATGGAGCATCTTTCCATTTTTTTGTATGTCCTCTTCAACTTTTTTCATCAATGTTTTATAGTTTTCATTATACATATCTTTCACTTCTTTGGTTAAGTTTATTCCCAGGTATTTTATTTTATTTGTAGCTACTATAAACAGGATTACTTTCTTGGTTATTTTTTCAGATTATTTATTGTAGCCATACAGAAATGCTACTGATTTTTGTGTGTTGATTTTGTATCCTGCAACTTTATTGAATTTGTTTATCAGTTCTAATAGTTTTGGGTGGAGTCTTTAGGTTTCCTCTAGATATAAGCTCATATCATCAGCAAACAAGAATAATTTGACTTCTTCCTTTCCAATTTGGATGCCCTGTATTTCTTTCTCTTGTCTGATTGCTCTAGCTAGAACGTTCAGTGCTCTGTTGCATAACAGTGGTGAAAGTGGGCATCCTTTCCTTGTTCCAGATCTTAGAGAAAAAGCTTTCAGTTTTTCCCCATTCAGTATGATACTAGCTATGGATCTGTCATACATGGCTTTTATTGTGTTGAGGGAGAGCTCCTTCTATACTCAGTTTTTTTTTAGAGTTTTAATCATAAAGCGATGTTGGATTTTATCAAATGCTTTTTCAGCATCAGTTGAAATACTTATATTGTCTTTGTCCTTCATTCTATTGATATGATGTATCACAGTGATTGATTTGCATATGTTGAACCACCCTTGCATCCTGGGATGAATCCCACTTGATCATGATGAGTAATCTTTTCAATGTATTGTTGAATTTGGTTTGCTAGTATTTTGTTGAGGATTTTTGCATCTATGTTCATCAGAGGTATTGACCAATAGTTTTATATTTTTGTTGTGTCTTTGGCTGGTTTTGGTATCAGGGTGATATAGGCCACATAGAATGAGTTTGAGAGTATTCTGTGCTCCTCAATTTTTTGAACTAGTTTAAATAGGATTGGTATTAGTTCTTCATTGAATGTTTGGTAGAATTCAGCAGTGAAGCCATCAGTCCTGGGCTTTTTTCTTGGATGGGAGAACTTTTATTACTGCTTCTATCTCATTACATATTATTGGTTTATTCGGGTCTTGGATTTTTTTCCTGCTTTAATCTTACTAGATTGTATGTCTAGGAATTTATCCATTTCTTCTAGGTTTTCCAATTTATTGGCATATAGTTGCTCATAGTAGTCTCTAATAATCCTTTGGGTTTCTGCAGCACCAGTTGTAATGTCTACTTTTTCATCTCTGATTTTATTTATTTAGATCTTCTCTCTTTTTTTCTTAGTCTGGCTGAAGGTGTGTCTATTTTTTTTATCTTTTCAAAAATTCAACTTTTTGTTTTATTGGTCATTTGCATTGTGTTTTTAGTTTCAATTTCACTTATTTCTGTTCTGATAATTATTATTTCTTTTCTTCTACTAATTTTTGGTTTGTTTTGCTCATGTTTTTCTTCTTCTTTGAGATGCATCATTAAGTTGTTTATTTGAAGCTTTTGTACATTTTTGATGTAGGCACTTATTGCTATAAACTCTCTTCTTATTACTGCTTTTAGTGTATCCCATACATTTGATATATTGTGTTTTTATTTTCATTTGTTTTGAGAAAATTGTTAATTTCCTTCTTAATCTCTTTATTGACCCACTGGTCCCTCAGGAGCATATTGTTTAATTTCCATGTGTTTGTGTATTTTCCAATATTCCTCTGGATATTGATTTCTAATTTTGTTCCATTGTGGTCAGAGAAAATATTTGGTATGATTTCAATTATTTTAAATTTTCTGAGAGTTGTTTTGTGGCCTAAAATATAGTCTATCCCTGAGAATGATCCATGAGCTGATGAGAAGAATATGAATTCTGCAGCTGTTGGATGAAATGATCTGTAAATATCTATTAGGTCCATTTGGTACATAGCGAAGACTAAGTCCACTGTTTCTTTGTTGATTTTCTGTCTGAATGATCTGTCCAATGCTGAAAGTGGAGTGTCAGGTTCTCCAGTGATTATTGTATTAGGATCTATCTCTCTCTTTAGCTCTGATAACATTTGCTTTGTATATCTGGGTGCTCCAGTGTTGGGTAGATATCTATTTAGGATGGTTATATCCCCTTTCCAAATTGATCCCTTTATCATCATATAATGACATTCTTTGTCTCTTTGTATAGTTTTTGTCTTGAAATCTATTTTATCTGATAGAAATATAGCTACTCCTGCTCTCTTTTGGTTTCCATTTGCATGGAATATCTTTTTCCATCCCTTTGTTTTCAGTCTATATGTGTGTTTTTTGGTGAAGTGGGTTTATTCCTGACAACAAACAGTTGACTCTTATTTTTTAATCAATTCATCCACTCTATGCCTTTTGATTGGAGAATTTAGTCCATTCACATTCAATGTCATGATTGATAGGTAAGAACTTAAAACTACCACGTTGTTATTTGATTTCTGGTTGTTTTGTGGTGCTCTATTTCTTCCTTCCTTCCTGTCTTCCTTTGTTAAAAGTGATTTTCTCTGGTAGTATGTTTTAATTTCTTGATTTTTATTTTTTTTGTGTGTGTATGTATCTGTCGTAGGTTTTTTGAATTGAGGTTACCATGAGGCTTGCAAAAAACATTTTATAAAACATTACTTTAAACATATGAGAACTCTGCTTATAAACAAACAAGCAAAGAGAAATCTAACAGAAATTCTAACTTTTAACTACATTCCCCCATACACATCTTAACTTTTTGTTGTTTCCATCCATATCTTTTTATATTCTCTACCTTTAAAAAGTTGCCGTAGTTTTTTTTGTAGTTATTTTTGATAGGTTTGTCTTTTAGTCTTCCTATTCAAGATATAAGTGGTTTATATACCACAATTACAGCAATAGAGTATTCTGTATTTGTGTACTTACTGTTACTAGTGAGTTGTATACCTTCCGATGATTTCTTATTGTTCATTAACATTCTCTTCTTTGAGATTGAAGAACTCCTTTTAGCATTTTAGCATTTCTTGTAGGACATATCTGGTGTTGGTGAAATCCCTCGGGGTTTTTTGTTTTTTATTTTTATTTTTTCTTTTTTGTCTGTGAAAGTTTTTATTTCTTCTTCAGATTTGAGGAATATTCTTGTGGAATGTAATAGTCTGGGGTTAAGGGTTTTTTCTTTTGCCACTTTGAGTATGTCATGTCACTCTCCCCTGCCCTATAAGGTTTTTACAGGTTTCAACTGAGAAGCCTGCTGCCAGATGCATTGGAGCTCCTATGTATGTTATTTGTATCTTTTTCTTGCTTCCCTTAGAATCTTTTCTTTATTTGTGACCTTTGGGAGCTTGATTATTAAGTGCCTTGTGGTAATGTTGTTTGAGTTAAATCTGTGTGATGTTCTATTACCTTCTTATCTCTGAATATTAATATCTTTCTCTAGGTTTGAAAAGTTCTTTGTTATTATTTCTTTAAATAAACTTTCTACCCCTATTTCTCCTATTTAAAGCCAATAACTCTTAGATTTGCCCTTTTGAGGCTATTTTCTAGATTTGGTAGGTGTGGTTCATTCTTTTTTGTTCTTTTTCCTTTTTTCCCTCCTGACTGCGTATTTTCAAATAACTTATCTTCAAGCTCCCTAATTCTTTCTTTTGCTTGGTCAATTCTGCTGTTGAGAGACTCTAATGTATTTCTCAGTTTGTCAATTGAATTCTGAAGCTCCAGAATTTTTGCTTGGTTTTTCATTATTTCGATCTCTTTGTTAAATTTCTCCAATAGGTTTCTGAATTCCTTCTCTGTGTTGTCTTGAAGTTCATTGAGCTTCTTCAGGACAGCTATCTTGAATTCTTTGTCTGAAAGGTCACATATCTCTATCACTCTAGAATTTCTCTGTAGTACATGATTTAGTTCATTTGATCTTTTCCAGAATTTTCTTGCATTTTCTTAATGGTTGTGGATGTTCATCAATGCCTGGGCATTGAAGAGTTAATTTTAATTTTCACTGTCTGGGCTTGTTTGAAGCCATCTTTTTTGAGAAGGCTTTCCAGATATTCAAAGGGAATTGAGTGTTGTAATCTAAGTCTTTGGTCACTGCAGCTGTATCAGCACTCGTGGTGCCCCAAACCCAGTATTGCTGTGACTCTTGCAGACTCCTGGTGGAACCACCTTGGAGAGCTTGGGTAAGATACAGGAGAATTCTTTGGATTACGGCAAAGTCTCTCATGCTCTTCCCTCACTCTCTGTGCTGGGCTACTAAAGTTGAAGGAGGAATGACATAGGCACTTCCTTGTTGCCACCAGTGCCAGGTCACACCTGAAGCCAATCCAGTCTCACCCAAAGTCTATGGTGACTGTTGCCTGGCTACCTCTGATGTTTATTCATAGCCCAAGGACTCTTTAGTCAGTAGGTAGTGAATCCTGCCAGGACTGGATCCTTCCCTTTAGGGCAGCATGTTTTCTTCTGGCCCAGGGTGGGTCCAGAAATGCCATCCAGGAACGAAGGCTTGGACTCAGGAGCTTCAGGATTCTGCTTGGTACCTTATTTTACTGTGGCTGACCTGGTACCAAAGTTGCAAAACAAAGTCCTCTGAGCTCTTCCCTTTCCTTTCCCCAAGTGGAAGAAGACTCTCACCGAGCTGCACTGCCTGCAGTTGGGGAAGGGGTGACATGGGCACTTGCTTGGCCACTGCCACTGGTGTCTCACTGGCTCACAGGCACTCATGTTTGCTGGCTTCAAGCTAGCACAGCCACAGGAATTGCCCAAGAACTGCACCCTTTGTGGCCCAACTGCTTTACAAATTTAGTCCAGACCCCAGGCTGCTTTTTGTCAATCGGTAGTGGGGCTATCCAGAACTCAAGTTTTGGGATGGAGGATTTCCCTTTAGCTGGGTTGGTCTAAATGCTCCCTCTATGGGTGCCAATAGGATTCTGCCCTGTGCTGTATTCACGTGTGTCAAGACAGCCCAAGGTTTCAATGCAAAGTCCCACAATCGTGTCACTCTCCACTCTCTCTCTTCACTTGGCGTGTTGTTGTGGTACTACTGGGGCATGGGAGATGGGTAGTGTAAGTAATGCAAGATTTTTTTTTTGCCTTCTTCAATGCCTCTTTCCTTTATATAATGTTACAACCAGGTAGTATGATCACTCACCTGAGTTTTATTATTCTGAAAGTGCTTGCTTGCTTGTATAGCTGTTGAATTTGGTGTTCATGCAGACAGATGATCTGCTGGAGGTTTCCATTCGGCCATCTTGCTCCCTATTATCAGGAATATGCATATTGATAGTATGTAAACTAAAAGGAAAGTGTATGTGTAATCTAAACTTTTAGGGTACATACATAAAAGTGGAAAAATTCTTCTTTGAGATACAAAAATTACATCAATCATCTGAAATATAAGTAATGTATTATTATCTACTGTTTTGAGGGCAAAAAAAAATGTTTCCTCCTTGTTTGTAATTTTAAATTTAGAAAGTACCAGAAATAAACGTATTTAAACATATTGACTTCATGCAATGTACAGTTAAAATTTAAAACCATTTGAACAGAAAATGGTGTGGAACTTAGCAAGACAATGTAATTAAAACAATCTAAAACCTTACTTAATGTCAGTGTTTTCCAGGTTGACTATGTCAACTCATAAATTTGTTTTCAATACAGTCCTGAATCAGCACAGTAAGATTTTGAATAACATGGACCAAGACTTATCCTGAAGCACATAAATCATTTTGACACATATGTTCACAACAACAGCCTTCAGAAGAAAAGGGAACGGTGAAAGTTCTGAGAAACTGGGCAGGAATACTTCCTAACGATCAGTGGTTTAGATGAATTGCTAAACTCTAAGTTGCAAAAGTGTATGTAGTTTGCATAAAAAAATAATTTTATTCACTATGTAGACCAAAAGTCCCTTTGAACATGCTCTATTTGGGGGTAATTTTGTGACTCAAAGAGTTTGTTATATTTCCCCAGGGATGCTTTAATCATTGCTCTCTTTTACCCTTCAAAGAATTCAAAAATCCAGTTATGTGTCATGAATGCACATATGTGCCAGATGCATTCAGAGTATACATTTCCTGCTAAATAATTACGAGTGGAAGAACAAATCTTTGTGAACTGAATGACAGCTTTCCCATACAGTTGAAGACAATGCTCTTAAAAACTCGATATTATTTCACAATAACTCCTTAATATTCATTAAGGGATCAATGTCCCAAACCAAAGTATTACAGTTCTGAGAGATTTCCTCCATTACACAGTTCAGCCAAAGGGCACTTTTTGGGGCAATGTCTGAGATCCAGAAAAGTTTAATGGAAAAATATATATATTTAAAAATAAACTAAACCCAAATCTTCACAATCAAGACAAACAGAAATGTCTGAATTTAGACATAGTTACTATTATTAACATAATCCAAAGGGTGTTTATTGGAGAAGTATAAGCAATTTCTGTGTTCTCTTTTGGTTTAACTTACAACGTCCTATAAGTCATTCCTGAATGGGGCAACAATATTTTTCTTCTATATTTGCCCTTATTTTTTCTGATATTTCTTTCTCTCATTCTCCATATTTCAAAGAAATGAATGTCTCTCCACTAACAAATCTTTTAATTATTTCATTAATTTAAATATATTTTCAGTCTAGAAACATAAACTCATATAAAATGACAGTCATCTATCTTGGTCTTTATTCTCTGTATTTTCTCCTGTTTATAACCTTTCCAGATTGAAATTTATTTCACTGACTGGAAAGGTTTGAAATATAATAAGGTTTGCTTTCTTTCTCTCCACTATTATATTATGCTAATTTCAATAAGTAGAGGGGCTGCCTCTCCCTTGTTGGATTGTATTTCTTTTTTTGACTGAAGGTCAAAAAGTCCTTTTTGGCTTTTAAAATTTTTCCAAGCCACAGTTCCTTCTGGTCTCACATAATTCTTAAGGTTATTATTCTGTCTTATTCTGCCTCTCTAAAAGCATAGTCCCTTCTGTCAATATTCCATTATTTTTTCTATTAACACATAAATGTATCTGAGAGCCTCTTATATCTTCCTCCTTTCTTGGTAATTTGTAGTTATTGTTTAGAAACATTCTTCTAATCCCTCATGAACCATACCATCTATGCACTAGGATTCCTGATATGGAATCATACCATGTTTTTTCTGGTATTTTTGAAATTTGCTTTATGAAAGGCCAGAATGACATTTCTGAGTGCTTGGAGTGTACGCTCCCTTCATTGTTTTGATGTTCAAGAATGGGCTATTCATATACTGTTACCTCTGCCCAGAATCTTCTTCCTACTTTTCTTTTTCTAGCCGATTTTTTGTCAGACCCCAAGGACACCTACTGTTAATCACTTTTTCTCTGAAGCCTTCTAATCCTCCATCTCTGTTCTGACACCACACTTTACATGTGCCTCTGCTAAAGCACCTAACACATTTCACTAAAATTAATACCCAGACTGTGAGTTCTTGAAGGAAACTCTATTTACCTTGAAGTCATCAGTGCTTTATATATTATATTCATTCATCTGTTAATTTACTTATTTAGTTATTCATTTAACAATATTTTTCAGGATCCTGACATATACCAACACTCTTTAGGGCTCCAAAGATCAGAAGAGAATGACACAAGAAAAATCCCTGCTTTTAAAGCTTTCATTGTCAGGATGAGACCCAACACTGAACAAGAAACAAATAAATGATCAAGATAATTTTGGATGTTAGTTGCAATTAAAAAAATACATAAAATGAGCCATGTAATAGTGTGATGGGAAGGGTACTATAGATAGGATGGGAGGACAAAGCCTCTCTGGGTGGTAATATTTGAGCTGCAATCTGAATGACATGAAAAACCAGCATTAGATCTGCACGAAAAGCCTATAGGCCCTACAGTAGTTGGAATAACCTTGGCGTGGCCTATGAACAGAAAGAGGCCTATGTGAGTGGATTGTAACAAGTAAGAGACAGGGAGTTAGGCAGAGGATGGATCAGGTAAGGCCTTGAAGGCCAAAGTAAGAAATTTGGATATTATTCTATTGCAAACACAAGCCACAGGAGGACTTGAAAAATAGTGGTACCATCTAGCTTGCATTTAAAAACAAAGTTGTTCCATATTTGTTGATGGAGTAAATAAATTATGCTCCTTTTATTTCTATATCATCAAGAAATTCTTTGTCTTAATTTTTAAATCTGGAATTGCTGTGTCAGCATTGGGAGAAGTTGGCGGAGAAAGCTGGTCACTACTCCTGATTTGCCAGCATTCTCCCTCCTGGAGTCTGTGCTTACTTCAAGGTTTTGATCTCCCAGTATGGCCTATTCATACACTATTCCCTCTGCACAGAATGTCCTTTCTCTCTCCCTTTCTCTGGCCAACTCTTAGTCATCCCCCAAAGAGACCTACTGAGTAATCTACCTCAAAGTAGAATACATCACCTAGTTGGTAGATGACAGCATTGGCCAATTGACTGATTAGAGCTAATATTTCAAAACTTTAATGCAAGAGGGATTTGGGATCTTTCTGCCTTCCCCCTCTCTCTCAGACCCTCTTCTTTCCTGCTCACCTAAAGCAAGAGAGTAGTCTTGGCTGCTGATAAACTTTTCTTTGAATAGTCTCTACTAAAGTTTAGGTTGGGACGAGAGGGTGGGCAGGTGAATTGGGCAGGAATAACACTGTTGTTCTACAACTAAGTCATAAACATCAATCCAATTTTTAAGAGTAAAAAATGATCTTTAGGGCCATCTCCATGACTCTAATATCTACCACAAAACTGGTTCTGAAATCAGAGCAAAGAAAAGGGGTTTATGAAATCCCAGGAAGATACAGTGTGATATCATCGGAAGACACTAAAATTGGAAGTTTCAGGGCCTGGTCGACTTGGAATCTGGTTGTAACTCTACTATAACTAGCTGTGAAACTTTAGGTCAGTCACTCAGAGCCAGTAGCTAACACTTTTTCCATGTCAGGCACGTGTTCAGCACTATACAATTTCATTTAATCTTCAAAACCATCCTGGGATAGATACAATTATTACCTCATTTTACAAATGAAAAATTGGGACAGAGAATAAGTCTGAGTGCCAGGATTTAAACCCAGACACCCTGACTCAGGAACCTGACTCAGCCTTTGCAAGTTTCCATTTCACTCATCTATAAAACACGTTTTTCTTTTTTCAACCCAAAATTTCTCTTACACTTGTCTCCCATCACCTTGTCTGTCTATTCAAAGATGAAATGCCCATCTTCAGTGTTCTGATTTTGACAAAACTGTCTCCATTTCTGTCATTCCCTTCTGGAAGATGGAGTACCTCCTCAACGCTGCTATTTACTTTTGTGAGTCATTCAAGGATAGCACGCTGTTTAGCTTGACAATTGTAGCTGAATGCATGCCAATCCTCTTAAAATGAAAGTAAAGCTAAGTTGATCTGGCCAGCAAGTCTGACCTATAGTATTTGCCCCAATATTCTTCACTTCAAATCTGTTTCTTCCCAGAAGCTAATGACTCTAAAAATCAAAATCCTGTACTTTGGAAATATCTGTATCTCCAACTATTCTTTCTCCATATACTTTTTCCCTTCCAAGTACAACCTTCAGTTGGAAGAATCATGACCAGGCGCAGTGGCTCACGCCTGTAATGCTAGCACTCTGGGAGGCTGAGGCCGGAGGATTACTTGAGCTCAGGAGCTTGAGACCAGCCTCAGCAAGAGTGAGACCCCCCATCTCTACTAAAAATAGAAAGAAATTAGCCAAACAATTAAAAATAGAAAAAATTAGCTGGTATGGTGGCACGTATCTATAGTCCCAGCTACTCAGGAGGCCGAGGCAGGAGGATACCTTGAGCCCAGGAATTTGAGGTTACTGTGAGCTAGGCTGATGCCATGGCACGCTAGCCCAAGCAAGACAGTGAGACTCTGTCTCAAAAAAAAAAAAAAAAAAAAGGAATCTATTAATACCCTACACTCAGTTTCCCATTCCAGACTTTAAAATCAGCAGACACACGTTGCACTTTACTATGCCTGTTACTATAATATGTCATTTGTTTCCATGTGAGATACATGCTAACTGGGTCCAACTATAATTATTTAGAATCACAGTCATATACCAATTATTTTTGTTGAAAATTATTCAACCTATTCCCACTCAACTTTCTGTTACATGGTGAAGTGAACGAGTTTTAGCAGATTCTTCATCCCAACTCAGACATGCCCCCAAGAAATCAGCACATCTCATGATTGGTCACCTTGAGTGAGTATGGACCATCCATGGTCCTCACCTCACAGCTGCTATCACTATTCTTCTGGAAACTGTGGCAGAATCCTCCCATTGCCCAATATCCATTGGTCTTTCTTTATTTTATTTTATTTTATTTTATTATTTTTTAGGGACAGAGTCACCCAGGCTGGAGTGCAGTGGCACAATCACAGCTTACCGCAGCCTCAAACTCCTGGGCTAAAATGATTCTCCTGCTTCAGCCTCCTGAGTAGCTAGGACTACAGGCATGCATCATCATGCTCAGCTAATGTTTTTATTTTATTTTTGTAGAGGCAAGGTTCTTGCTATGTTTCCCAGGCTGGTCTCAAACTCCTGACCTCAAGCGATTCTCCCACCTCAGCCTCCCAAAGTTCTGGGATTATAAGCATGAGCCACCATGCCTGGCCTGGTCCTTCTTTTTATTTGTGAGTTAGAGAGTGTGGCTTAGTTTTCGAAGGTACAGATTCACACACCATAATGTCTAGCTCTACTGAGGTCTGATTTTTTTTAATCTAATGTTATATTTTATTTCTTTAAAATTAAATCATAGTTGTATACATTTATGGGGCACAATGTGATATTTTGATACATGTGTACAATGTAGCATAATTAAATCAAGCTGGTTACCATATCCATCACCTCACTTACCTATCATTTTTTATGGTGAGACATTTTAAATTTGTTCTTAGTCATTTTAAAATATATAACACATTATTATTGATTATATTCACCCTGGTGTGTAATAAATCTCAAAACTATTTTTTCTTCTGTTTTGCCACAATTTCTCACTGTTGACATTCATTTTTAGTATATGCTAATAACTCAGGATGTTCTTCCTTTTTGACTCCCTTCTGACTAAACCATCATGTTCCATTGTCTCTAGTACACATAGTGGTTAATAAAAATGACTAATATAAGCTCACCAAAGACATGTACTAGAACATTCAAGACTGCACTATTCATAAGTGTCCCAAACTGGAAACTACCCAAATGGCTGTCAACAGTAGAATGGATAAGTATTATTAGATTGTGGTATATTTACACAATGTAATACAATAAGAAGAAACGAGCTTAAGTACATGCAACAAAGTGAATCTCACAAACATAATATGAATGAAAGAAGGCTGACACAAAAGAATAAATTCTATGCTTTCATTTCTACAAAGCATAAATCAAGCAAAAGCAAATCAATGCTATTGGAAGTCAGGATCGTGGTCACCCCATTGGGGATAGTGCTTGGAAGGGGTGAAGAAGGTCTCTACGTACTGGCCACGTTCCATTCTTGATTTGAGTGCTGATTACATAAGAGTGTTCAGTTCATTTAAACTCAGTGAGTTCTACACTTTAGGATATGTGCATTTTCTGTATATATTTTAGACTTTAAAAGTTTAATAAAATAAATAAAAACGACATAAAAATTGAAAACATACTGAAAAGACTAATAGTGAATCTTTATTATATACTTGTTTTTTTGCCAGGTGATGTTTATCCATGTAATTTTTATATGCTAACTCACTTAATCTACAGTAATGAAGACAAATGCCGAATTCTAATGGAGTCCGATGCTGTACTTTGGAGTCAGGGTGCTGGCTTAAATCTTGGTTCTGCTCAGTTCTAGGTGTTGCTGTTTTATTTTTGTATTTTTTTCATCTTTTGTTTTCACCTCTTCAATCTTTATTTGTAAAACAAAGGCAATAATAGTAGCTATTATACTTCATGAGTTTGTGGCAAGGATTAAATGAGCAAATCCTTGTAAGGTTCTTAACGTTATGCCTAACATAGTAAGTGCTCAACACATCTTTACTAAATTATAGTTTCTGACTTATCTTGCCTGGAAACATACATCTTCTATAAACTGAACCATTGCAAAATAGTTTACAAGCCCTTTCATCTTCATCTATTAGAAACTAAATAAGAGCAGCATGTCACATTCTGTGAAGGAATGAATGAATGAATGTTGCACTGGAGAAGAATGTCATCCCGGCAGGTGAAGATGGTGATTACACGTTGGTCAAAATGTTCACAGACAAATTTAAAGCACAAAGGTACACATCTAGGTCATCATCATCAGGTTTTCTAAGAGAAAAATTAAGGTAAGAGAGTAAGTACAATTGTGCTTATTCCTGAATCCTGACATTGGTTACAATTTTGTATCGTGTATGCGTGGCAGACATTTTGCATGGTGCTAAGACTGTTGACTCAGAAGCAGAGCGTCTAGATTTAAGTCATGGCTACTTATATCACCTGGGACAATACCCCCTTCCTTCCTCGGTTTTCTCACTGGAACAAGGATAATAATAATAGTATCCACCTCATAATTTGAGATTTTAAGCAGTTAATATTTGTAAAAGACTTGGAATGGTTAACATATAGAAGGCATTAATAGCTGTTTGTAAAATACAATAATGAATTAAACATTCAAGGTTTACTCTGGGCAAAGCTATAAAGTCAAAATGTTGTTCAATCTTTCCTCAATTTTCTTTAAAGTGCTTCCACTTCACTCTCTTCATGCCGCAATGCACACATCCTGGCCCCTGGTGATTCAAAGCTCTCCCTGAAACATGTCCCACCCAGAGAATCTTCTCCCCATCTCAGATCCTCTCCTGGAATCTTTACAAAATTTATTTTTGTTATATTTTATTCCACTTAATGCAGAAAAAAAATAATAATCCTTTCCAATAGATAATAATCAGTGAATTTTTCTCAGATAACGTTTCTGATTTTACCTGAGCTTTCTGAAATCTACTTTATAGTCTCATGAAGTAAGACAGTGGTATAAACTTCCAGCACTATGTTTTGCCATCTGGGAGATATTTTCAATCAGAAAAATATTGCCACTCTCGATCACAGCAAATATGTGACTGTCTACTACACCATGATTGTTTAGAAGCTGTATATTGTAAAATAAAGAAATAATTCTCTCTTTTCCACTCTTTCATGTCCAAATAAAGGAGGAAAAATGGAGAACTAACAGAAGGAATATGTTATGATTTTTCTATTGGATTTTAATTTCCCCCAGGAATGGCCAGGAAGTTGCTATGTGCAACCCATCCTTCCCTATGTTGAAAAACTATTAATATATTTCCCAACACTGTATAAGTCTAGGAAATAGTCCTGCCCCTTCTCAATTTCCCTTATTGATTCCAGTAGCAATCACATGGCACACACGCATGTATGCGCTCGTGAACACATCTGCACAGAGCTGCATTGCCATCACCATTCCAGCCCTATAGTTTATTTCCTCAAATTCAAAAAAACACTAATTCTGATGAGCCAACATACAAAACCTGAACATGAATGGTAGCTCTGGCATCACAAAAGAATTTAATTAAAAACAGAGACCAGTCTGAGTTGCAGAATCTCAATTTTTATTGATTACACCATGTGTGGGCATCACAGAAGTATACTAAGTAAAGTAATATCCCATGCTCAACTCAGCAGACCAGTGTCCATGTAGTAAGCTATTACAACCATCAGAATGGTTCACCTAATCTTCGCTTGTACTTTAAGGCAAAATGGCAGTGGGAATGTCCTCAGTAGGCAGAAATGAGTCTCTGACTTGAACAAATTACTGAGTGGTGATTAAACCCAGAAGTTCTAAGCCCTGATCCTCTCCTCCACAGGCATCTGGCCTGCGTGCATGGATTGTAGCATGGACTCATTAGGGTTTGACACCCCATTCTTAGTCTGGGTATTCCAGGCATTTCCTAGTACTTGGGGATACTTCCCCAAAGGCCATCCAGACATTCAGATAGAACTGGCACCAGCTTTTCCTAGAGCACTCACACCAATCATGGAGCAGGAAAAGAATGTAAACTCCCACCACAATCAAATCACAAAAAAAGACTGGAAAACACTCTGAAAATTGGTTTAAAAGATGTATCCGATGACACAAACCTGCAGTAGCCAATGATTCCGAATGTCACAGCTCTGAACGATCATTCATGCACAGAAAGCCTTTGCAAAAGAACTGAATCAGGCTGAGGCTCCAGGATAGTTCAGGGAATTGAGCACAGAACTTTCTCCTTCATGTAGAAAAAACTGTTTAACATACTTTTTAAAGTCCTTCAATATTCGGGATTTCTTATGGATAACTTAAACATGGGTATTCTCTAATCACTAGGCTGTTCCAAAAATCTGAATCCTTCAAGTCCCAGTGTGGTCAGCTGCCCTAAGACAGGCTCACTGGATGAGAGCCAGTGCTGTCAACCTCACATAGCACAGTCCAGGACTTCGCACTGCCTGCCTGGCTCAGCCTCCCAATACCCTCCTGGTGGAAGACAGGCCCCACTCACCACATTCTCACACAAACCTCAGCACCTTCTGTGCCTTGGCTCTGCAGTCCAGTCCCCAACAGTCTCACTCTTTTGTGAACCTCTGCAATGGGAAGAAAAGTACACGAAAGAAGTCTGGCTGCTGAACCTGTGGGGAAAAAAATCAAGTTGAATTTGTGGACACCATGGCTGAAGGCAGTATTGCCCTTGACCTGGACAAGAGGCCACTGCTATGCACTTTGTGCTCCAGAGAACTCACACGAGTCCTCTTCTTACCATGCCCCTGTCCACAATGCAAGAAACTTGTATAGCCAAACTTGCTTATGTGGAACCTGTGTGTTCCCTTGAAGATCCGGGTCTGGGTATCTGGACCTTGGATTTCCCCACCCAGACATCCTTAACCCACTTTCAGGGCCAGAATGGAACTCTTCACCAGGTATGCCTCCTGGAAGCAGGTGGCCCTGGCCATTTGCTCATCCCAGCCCAGAGGAGTGGCTAAGGGGCTGCTGCTTTGAGAGATTATGGACATAGCTCTGAAGTGAGGCCTGAAGTGTTCACACACATGTGGTGAGATGAGACCTCTCTCAGCACAAGAAGGTGCTAGTAGTGGGGAGAAAATGAGAGCAGGCAGGGGCCAGGCCCAGCTTTCCCCAAGCTACCGCATCTTACCACAGAATTCTGAGAAGTCTGAGAGTTATAAATTTATTTATTGGGATTATATCCCAAGTCAATGTAAAGATATATTGGTCAAGATAAGGGAACACAACAAATTTTATTTAACATATTATTAGCTTGAATTATAATTTATAAATATTTAAACATATCATTTGTGGGCTTCAATTGGTACTCTTGTTTTAAGGACAGTATTAGAGACAGATCTGCTGAAATCTGTATTTACTTAAAGTTCATTGTCTTCAGAAACTAACTGTTGCAAGCAATGTACTCCTAAGAAATGTCAAACTCACAATTATACTCTTTTAAGTCTTCCCTGAGACCAGCAACATGGCTCTTCCAAATAACATGATGCCCAAAACTACCACTTCCATCTATCCTGATGTATGATGTGCCTCAGGCAATCTCCAGGACTTAGTCCTGAATCAGTCACCTTGTCTGCTAACCCTACCTTGTGGCACATTCTAAGAATCCACTGGTATCATATGCAATTGAAACCCAACTTAATTCCCATGATGCTATGCATCACACAAACATAGATAGGACAGGAATAAAATTAATAATACATCCACTCTCCCTTTCGCTTGCTCCCACTAAGGAGGACCATGCTACCTAAAATCCTAATAAATTCACAGCTGATTATGAAGTTCAAGGTAATGAGTAGGGGAGAAATACCTAAAAGGCTACCCGGGTGGATTTACACCAGAAAGTTATGAGATATACTAGAGGGATGAAATGTGTGGATTGGAAAGGAAGCAAGAAGATATGAAAGAGACAACTTGAGAAGCAGAATTTGGGGGATAGAGTCAGGGCAGAGTTGGAAATGAGATAAGAGAGAGATTTGGGAGCAGCTGCTATATGTATGAGATATTGAGAAAGACAGGCTACAGTATATTAAAGATGGCCATAAACATTGCCACTGTACCTGTCAAGAGGGAGAGTATTTTAATCCTTTCCTGCCACTATAATAAAATACCTTAGACTGGGTAATTTATAAACAACGAAAATTTATTTCTCATAGTCCCAGTGGATGGAAAGTCCAAGACCAAGATGCCAGCAGATTCCATGAGGGTGAAAGCCCATTCCTCATAGACAGTGTCTTCTTTTCACACAGCAGAAGGGACAAACACTATATCCACACATGGCAGAAGGCAGAAAAGGGGCCAGGGCTCTCCTTTCAAACTCTTTTGTTATAGGGGCACTAATCCTGTGAGGCTCTGCCCTCATGACTTAATCACTTCCCCAAAGGCCTACCTCTTAATATAATCACATTAGGTCTTAGATTCCAACATGAATCTTGGAGGGACACATTCAGACCATAGCAGAGAGGCTCCTTCAACTATAATACCTTGAATCTGGGCTAGCTGGGAGACTTGCTTTGGCCACTAGAATGTGACAGAAGTGATACTGTGCAACTTCCAAGGCTGGACCTAAACAGATCTGAGGCTGCCTCTTCCATGCAAGTGGGACACTCCCTCTTAGAACACAGATACCATGCTGTGAGACGCCCAAGCCTCACTAAGTGGCCACAATAAGGAAAATTGAGACATTCTGATAGACAACTTCGGTTGAGCTCCCGACTGACAGCCAACACAAGCTGCCAACCATGTGAACGAGCCATCTTGGGTGTTCCAGCCCAAATGAGCCTCCAAATGACTACAGCCCCAGCCAACAGCACCAGAACAGAATCAACCAGCTGATCTCACCAACCCATGGAATTGCAAGACATAATAGCCAGTTATTGATGTTTTCACTCACTGATTTGGGGGTGGTTTGCTATGTAGTATTAGATAATCAAAACATGGGGAAAGAGAATTTTAAAACATTTCATTTGGACATTATGGATATATTCTGTTTTGTATTCTCAAGAGATTACAAAAATGTACTTTGCTTTTCAGTTATTTCTGCATACCATCTTAGTGTTGAGATGAAATAATGAGATACATGGATCATGGACTAGGCAGGTAAGGCAAACAAAAGTTCTGAATAATTAACACAAAAATTATGTTTTTCATACCTGTGCAAAAAATAATCTAGATTTTCATGCTAATAAATCAAAAGCAAATTTTTAAAAAATACAACAAAAAAAAGAAAATACAACTTAGAAAAATTCTCCAGTGACTCATCAAATTTGTAATAACTAAAAATAGCCAAAATTCCATGTCTAGCTCCATATTTCTCTCCAAAGAACACTACCCACCAACCCTTCACTGAATCCATGTAAAAACTAAGGATCCCCAAGCGGTATATATCCTAAACAGAATGCCCAGGCTTTAGACCCATGCCAGCATCATGATCTGTTAACAAAAGCTGGACTCTTCAGCATATGGGTCTCTCAAAGGACCATGTTAATATATTTGAGAGAAGTTTAATGCACTTAAAGAGTCATTCCATTTCAATTTTGGTGACCATGATACACTGTGGGGCTCCTACCCTTCTGTCCAATCCTTTTGGCTTCTTGCAAATGACCACAGCTGCTATAAGTAAGTTCTATTTAACAACCATGTGCGACGCTGCCAAGTTTGGATCAGTGGAGTTGTTATTTTCTCTGTGCAATTCAGGTCTTTAGCTTATTTGTATCCTTGACTGTCCCATCCACGTATTTTAAGATATTTAACTTTAGTCACAGCAGAGCCAGATAAGCACTTAGCCATGTCTTCTTTCAAGTAGAAATTTTGAGTTAATGGCTAATTTAATGTATTTGCCCTCCCATCAGATAAAACTACTTGGTGATATCATAGAAAACATAGTCTCTCTTCTCCATGAGCAGAATGGCCAGCATCCCCAAGCCCAGTAGTTCTGTATCATGTAACCAGTACCGCCACCCTCTGCATCCTAAGCCAAACCCCAAGGCCCACAGGAAGCAGCTGGAGTCCTGGAAGATCCAGATACTGCTTCATGTGCTGATTCCTGAAAAAAGGAACCAAATCCCTGCTTCGGTCAGCTCCAGCAAAGCACCATAAATAGCTGGATCATATGTCATCCACTTGCAAACCAAACAATCTCTTCAGATGTCAGAAAAAACTCAATCCCTAATGTAGGCTTTAGTTAGAACCTTAGACCAGGTATCAGAACAAGGATATTAATTTGGTTCCTCTTCAAATCAATTTTATTTAAATATTTGTTCAACATTCCTTTAGCAGGAATGTGGAAATACGAGTTCTCAAAAATCACATGCAACTTTTATATATGTTATTTGTTTCATCCCAATGAGAAAAATCTATTGAGAGACATATGAAACCATTTAATATGTAAATAATAAATTAAACCACATGTTCCTAATAAACTGCACTATAATATATCTTAATTGGGCAATACATATAAAGCCATCATCCATAGTAGAGTTACAATCAAGAAATTAAAATCCGGCAACAAAAATAACTCAAATTTAGGCCGGGGGCAGTGGCTCACTCTTGTAATCCTAGCACTCCGGGAGGCCGAGGCGGGCGGATTGTTTGAGCTCAGGAGTTCGAGACCAGCCTGAGCAAGAGCGAGACCCCGTCTCTACTAAAAAAAAAAAAATAGAAAGAAATTATCTGGACAACTAAAAATATATAGAAAAAATTAGCTGGGCATGGTGGTGCATGCCTGTAGTCCCAGCTACTTGGGAGGCTGAGACAGGAGGATCACTTGAGCCCAGGAGTTTGAGGTTGCTGTGAGCTAGGCTAACGCCACGGCACTCACTCTAGCCAGGGCAACAGAGTGAGACTCTGTCTCAAAAAAAAAAAAAATAACTCAAATTTATCACCCGCTATATCAGTTAGGACTGCATTTGACTGAGTGGCTTAATTACACTATCCTGGCTTTTTTAAAGTAACTTAATGAAGAGATTGTTTGCAGAATGGTTTGAATTATTAAAGTGTGATGGTTATGATTATGGAGGCTGGCAAGTCCCAAATCTTCAGAGCTGGTTTCAGTTTTAGTCCGAAGGCCAGCAGGCTACCATGGAGCCAGGAAGAGATGTCTTCAGCTCTGAAGATTTTGGACTTGCCAGCCTCCTTAATCATGTCAGCAATTCCTTCTAATAAACCTCTTTCAAAAAAAAAAAAATCTCTGAGGTGGGGAGGGGGGGCAAGGGCAACACACGTAACCTAAACATCTGTACTCTCATATTACGCTGAAATAAAAAAAAAAAAAAAATCTCTGATTGGTTCTATCTCTTTAGAGAACTCTGACTAATACAGTTTCCTTATCCTTGTTCACACCTCAGTAAATAGTCTCTTCATTAAATTATTTTTCAAAGCCTTTTGGTCTACCCCCTGTGTCTGCCAGGACTCTACATGATATATAAGGTTTTTCTTTTATTTTTCCCTCCACAATGTCCAGAGGTAGGCAATCATGCAGAAATCCACGGTATTGCTCCTTCTGTCTCCCTGTTTTGCCATCCTTGGCAAGTAAGTGACTTTCACCATCATGTTTCCAAAATGATCTATTCTGTGTTCCAGAGGGATACAAGGGGAAAGAACCAAGAGCTTTCTCCTAGCAAGGCTTCACCTAGAAATGTAATTTTAATCACCCCCCCAGTATATTAATACTTCAGCCCATATCTTACTGTCTAGAGTCATGCCCCTGGCCACTCCTACCTGCAAGAAAGCTGGACATACTGACACTTTGTTTCCCAGTCTCTAGCATAGAGAAAGGCAAGGGATGAAGGGGCTAGATGAATATCGAATAGCTAACTCTCAGCACTTCCCACACTTGCTTTTCTTGAACCTTGTATCTACTTTCCTCATTTACCACCGCTGCTCTCATATCTCTTTTATAAACACTCTCTGAGAAGAGAAAGAAAAATTTTTCTCGCAACCCACCTGCAAGACTTTTGTCTTTTCTGTCATCATCCTTGACGTCCGATTCTGCATCACAAAAGCCAAAAAAAATCTTTCTGTCAAGGCAGCCCCCTCGAAGGGTGCAGAGAGAAACATTACAGACCAGAGAAACCAGAATCCTCGTAGCAGGTAGAGGGAAATGGAAGTTTGGGAACATTCCAACATTAATAATTTGTATACCATCGTATTTGGTTTTAGAATTTGAGCAGCTGACAACCACCAGCTTTAGGCAGCTATCAACTGACTGGCCTCGGAGCTGCACCATCTGTAGTTATGTTGTATAATTTGCACTTGTATGGCAGCAAGACTCCAAACATAGAAAGGAAAAAACACATATTGTATATATACATATATATAATTTTTTTCTTTCAAATTTTCTGTTCTCATTATGGTCACAGAATGGCAGCCTCACTCCCCAAATATCACATCCATGTTCCAGATAGGCTTTGTTAGACAAGGGAAGCCCTCCCCCAGTTCCTGGAAAGAGGTATAAATTTGTGTATTACCAATTATTACATACTTTTAGGGTGTGGTCTGTAGAAATCCGAGATATCTGGACCAAATTTCCAATTTACTCCCATAGCCATTTAGTGACACTTATAACCAGCTCTCTGGGCAGTTACTCCCTCTAACTCAAAAAATAAAAGACTACCCATGCACAAAACATCAGTATCCAGGGAGAGGATTTTAAGACAACCCAGGAAGGAAGTTGGACCTTTGCCATTCAGCCAGCTCTGACATTGCCATTCAGTCAGCTCTGTCTGACTCTTCCCAGACATCTCAGCCTTATTCCAGTATTCCCCTCTTAGGAGCACCCTTAACACTTAGATGCCAGGGATGAATAGTTCAGTAATACTGACCCGAAATATTCTGAGGTGAGTACTACGGAAAGACTTTCTCCATTTTCAAAAATCATTGTCTCACTTTTAATATAATATAGAAGATATTTAGAAATCAGTGTAAAAGATCAGAAGCCTCTTAGAAAAGATGATGCTCTAATTTTGTAGGTAAATATATGTTGATCTTCCCATTTTAACATCTTTACATCAAATTGCCTTGGTGTTTCCTAGAATTGTTGTTTGCTTTAATAGTAGAACATATCAAACAAGCGTCTGGCCAAAATAAATACTTTTGAATAATCTCTATCAGTATTTTACATTTTCAGTCATACTTCATAAACTGGATCACAATCTTTGAGTTCAGACAATAATTATTATCAATCTGCTTAGCATAATGTTTGGTACTTATTAGAAATTAACAAATAATTGTTAATATCATTAAGTTAGATAACTTTGCTTTATAAAGTAAATAGGAAAGGAGCCATACTATTGGAATCCATACATATTCCTTCAAATTTGTACCTCTATTTATTGTTTTTATGCCTACACAATTCAATTGCTACTAAAAATCAGCTGCTTGCTGTATATACTACCATGCCATTCCTCCTTAAATCAATTGTAGCTTCTTTTCATCAACCAAGGGCAGAATGATTCACTACATCAGTAAATAATCTGAATCACAGAACAATGTAGTGGATGTGGCAGACAGTTGCTGAACATATTTAAAAATCATATGGGACTTAAAAGCCATGTATGCATCCTAACCTACATGTTAGTCTCTGATAAATCATTTGTACGTTACAGTGGAGAAAAAATGTGAGCAATAAATATTACCAGAGAGCATTTCCTCAGTTTATACACAGGGAAGAACATTCTAGCCACAAATTCAAGATTACTACCTCTCTGAATTCCAGTAGGAATCACTATATTCATGCTCCCACCATCAGATTGATTAGTACATTGAAAATAGAACACTAACAAATTCATTTATAAAACCTTCAGAAAACATGCTAGATACCAAATACTCCCCAACTAAGGCCAACTCACCAACTGCGACATTGAGTGCCCCCAGTGCAAAGAACAGCACAGTATCATAAAAATCAGTCAAAGTAAACATAATAATATAGCTAGCATTTATATAGCACCCCCTTTGTGCCAGATATCATTATAAGTGCTTTATGTAAACTAATTCACTTAATCCTCACAAATAACCCCATGTGGTAAGAACTATTACTTATCCCTATTTTATAGATGACGAAATCAGATAAAGGGAAGTTAAGTAACTTTGATCAGGGTCAACAGTTATTAATAAAATTAGCAGTATGTCCCCAGTATGTGGTCTTACCTATTAGGCTGACCGCAAGGCACATACTCCACCATGAAGAAATTTAAACCCTACTAAGAAAAAAAAATACTTCCAATGAAAAAGATATGAGAATACTCATAAGATAATGGGTTAGACTGAACAAAAAAGTAAAGAAATGCTAAATGACAATTATATTAATAAGGAAAGCATTTTAATCAGAGAACACCCTGATTCTGCTTGTGTTAGAGGATGCAAATACATCTTTTATTAATATTCTCTTTAATTGATAAAAGTCCTGGACTCTGATAAAATGTTTTAACATTTTATCAAGAGTTCTGAAGATTGGGATTGACTAATAAATGACAGCCTCAATTCTTCCTGTGTGGAGGGCCAGCCAGCACAGCTCAGGAGGTAGCTCTCTGAGTTATAGCTTACTGGTTGGGGCAATGGCCTCACCTGTGCAGATAACATCACAGGAATAGGGGACTTCTGAAAGAGCAACACGACCTTGCTATCTAGTAGCTGAGAGATCACGCCTACAGATAAAGTGACCAACTCAGTGGGTTTGCCCAAGACTTTCTCAGGCTTATCACTAGAAATCCCACATTCCAGGAAGCCCTTCTTCCTGGGAAAACTGAAACCATTGGTCACCCTATCTATAGCCAGTGTTGTCTTGGCCATGGGAAAGGCAGCTGGGGGTTGAGGCAAAGAACAGAGGCTTCAGAAAAAGGCAGATGTATATTCCAATTCTGCCTCTGCCACTTACAATATGATTAGGACAAGCCACTTAACCTCTCAGAGACCTCATTTTCTGTTTCTGGAATATGAGGATAATTACTCAATTACTTTTTTGAAAAATAAATGAGAAACCATCAACAATTCCTGAAAAAGTATTTGGCATAAAATAGTTGCCCAGGAAATAGTAGGTGTTATTATTATTATATTACAGGAATTATAAAATCAAACAGTAACTATATCAGCAACTCTGTCTAGACAGGGTTTTTTTTTAATTTTTTGAAGCGGGCAGGGGAGTATATCTATGACTATGATTATTTCCGTTTTTTAAAAAGTCAATTCATTTAACGGGATTTATTTATTTGTCAAAATTCCATTTTGACTCATGCCCAAAGGTTGTAAGATCATGTACTTTCAAAACTCCATTTATGAGTAAAATTCAAATAAATTTTTCTAAAGTTAATATTTAAGTTAAGAATATATTTACCTACCACTCACAAAAGCATTTTCCTTTCAGTGGAATTTTGGGAAGAAAGGTATGTGGAAACAAAATTATCCAAATGTCCGATTATCTATGTTAAATTCTAAATTTTGTAAACTAGCATAGGTTTTTATCTAACAAAGCGCTAAGTACATTTAGAATGTTAATTAGAAGAGAATTTATACATAATACTATTATTTAATTTGACAGGCTATAGTCAGTTTCCCAGAATAAAATCCATTAAGTTCTATAATTTTCATTTTTGTATTAATAGTAAGCAATTCTTTCTTAACCAATGATTACTTGTGTGCCCGATGTTTTTCTCTAAATACCTACTAAAATAAATGAAATTTGTATACTTGAATTTTTAATTACATAAAGAGAAGTATTTTGATTACTTAATTTTAAAATTTAATCTCTGATTATCTATCTTCTGCTATATAGAGCTTTTTTTTTTTTTTTTTTTTTTGAGACAGAATCTCACTCTGTTGCCCTGGGCTGAAGTGCCGTGGCGTCAGCCTCGCTCACAGCAACCTCACACTCCTGGGCTCAAGCGATCCTCCTGCCTCAGCCTCCCAAGTAGCTGGGACTACAGGCACGCTCTACAGTGCCCAGCTAATTTTTTTTCTATTTTTAGTTGTTTGGCTAATTTCTTTCTATTTATAGTAGAGACGGGGTCTCGCTCTCACTCAGGCTGGTCTCGAACTCCTGAGCTCAAACAGTCCGCCCGCCCCAGCCTCCCAAAGTGCCAGGATTAAAGGCGTGAGCTGTATAAGAGCTTTAATACAAGTATAGAGGGAAGAGTAAAACGTTACACAATGGAGTCTATTTTGCCTACCTAGGAAGTCTTTGTGTTGAGTCCTATATTGAATAAGAATTTTCAAACCTCACTAAAAATTTTCATTACTAAAATAATTTTTCTACTGTATTTTTAAGAATCATTTTATATTTGAGCACATTAATTTTTCAGTTTATGACATGATACAATTCAAGCTAAACAGTTAAAAGATTCTGAGAAAGAAACTTGAATTGCTCAGAGAAAGTGTAAAATCCCATGTGTTACTAAAATCAAGGGACTGTCTTGATGAAAATTTTCTGAATACGTTGCAAGTTAGATACTTCATTTTAAAAACTCCCCACCCACATTGTTCTCTGAAGCACGTCTCAAAGTCCCAACCAACCCTTCCATTCCCTACCAGAGAATACATGTTGGTTTCTTTTTAAAGTCAAATACATGACAATGACTCTTGAAACATTACAGGAAAGTGATTTAGATTCTTCTCGTTACTGCAACATAGCCAAAAAAAAAAAAAATCCCCTCTTCTTCCTTCTTTAATATCAGCTCTTTAAATAGATCCTGTCAATATTTTAAGAAATAATAGACTGCCTTTTCTGTTCACATTTCTTTATATTTCACATCATCTTATTTGTTCTCTGCTCCCACATTTCCGATAACTCTAGGATCTTTGAGATGAATCCAGGTGACACTTCCAGGGGCTCTTCTAAGCACTGGCAGCCTCCGAATGTATCACCTGGGCTCATCTTTTGAGCATGTTTCAAATTCTGTAGAGAAGTTTCCAAATAAAAGTCTTTCTTGTTCTAACATATTACGTTTGTAAAGAAACATATTAAATCTGTAAGACAAGTAAATATTTACAGATTAAATTTGTTGTCAATGGTATAAACAAATTACTATACAAATGGTTGGTTTGGAACTTTAGGAGCACTAAGAATTGCTGAAGTGACTTCCTTATACAAATGTTCTCAAACTGCATCGCGTTACCACGGTGCAATTCCATCCACTAAACCGAACCAGCCAACCAAAAACAGACTTAGCAGAATGCCTAAGAGAGCTCGTCGTAAATCTACAGTTCAGTTTTGTTCCTTAGGAGAAAAATCAAAATTAATACAAATTGTTTCAACTATTCTCTAGTCTCTAAATCTCAGGATCCCAAATTTTCACTGACGTCAAACATCACCCCACTACCATCAAACAGAATGTGTTTATTGGAGGGACAAGGACAAGTGAGTAGGTCTCTGAGAGCTCATGTTTCAACATTTAGTTTTGTTTTCAAGGTTTAATTTAACTCTTTTCTGAATTGCTGTTTGCTGGCAAAATAAACCGATAGTCTGTTATGTCTTTATACCTTCCCACTTTCTGGCCGTGAAATCTGGCCTTGGAGTCTTAGAGGTAGATAATTCAACCTGAGAGTAACCAAAGAAACAAACCAGTTTACTTTTTTCAGCTAGCATTTGTTGTAGTAGCATGACATGTTTTAAAAAAAAATGGAAATTTTTCAAACACCACGAAAGCACATACTATTTTATCATTTTTGCTCATTTATTACTTTTCATCGAGGTATTTTATATTTGAGAACCTTGAAGTTGGTTTATCACAGTATGAGAATTAAACATTTCTAAGTGTTTAATTTGTATCCACAACAAATTTAAAGTATAAAAACTTAACTTACAGGAGTAAACATTGTTTTTAACTTAAGTAAAAAGTTGAATTAAAAAGCAAAGGAAAATGAGTATTAACTGTCATTAAAATAGAATAGAACTAAATAGTTCATTTTGCCATTTCAAAAAGTTGGTATCATCAGTGAGTGTACCCTTGGAGCATATTTCCCATTTATAGTAAATCCAGAATTTCTAATAGAATTAAATAAAATACTTAAATTTTATAACGAAATATTTCTGTACTGCATAACTCCTTCAGCCATGCACTCAATAAATTTTTATAATCTTTTGTGAAATTTTTACCTAATTTTTTATGCACATAAGTGTAAGTTAAACATTTCTTTGCTGTTTTCACATGATTAATGGCTATTTGGCATTTTCTCTTAAAAGAAATTTTTTTCTTTTCTAAACTTTCATCTAAGTGCAAATAAAAATAACCTTCTTTATTCTAAGTACTTTGCACACTTTGTAGAATTTAAAGTGATAATGAGCACAGCTTCTCACATTCCCTGGTTCTATAACTCCTCATCATCCATCTCTAACATTGTTCTGACTGCAGTAAAGTTAATTGGAAAATAAAGCAATGAATGAGCTAGCATTGAAACTGTAAGAACAGTGGCTTTTATTACATAACATCAAGCCAAAGGGCAATGTCTATCCCTTCCCACTGCTGGAAACCATAGAAGGGCTTAATACAACCACTCACTATGATTAACTCTCGTCAATTTAACCACATAACTCTCAACCATTAGGAGGAAGTTAATATGTTGACTTTCCCTGGGACAAAGGATGAGATGTGCCTTGAATTCAAAACTGCAGTTTATAATAGTCCATGAGGAAGACAGACCAGAAAATATCAGGCCTGGAAGTCAGCTAGGCAGATAGGTACGGGAGTGCATGAGGTGCAGCAGAGATGGCGGCTGGGAGGCCACAGGCAGAAGCTCAGTTCTTCTAGAGACATGACTGTCTAGAAGAAAAAAAAAAAGAAATCAGAGTTTTATGTTGTCCAATAAGAAAAAACATGAAGCAGATTCAAAGGAATCATGTGGTAAGCAGAATGGCCCTGCTAAAGATGTCCATGTTCTACTCCCTAAAACCTGTTAATATGTTCCGTTACACGGCAGAGAGAATTAGGTTGCAGAGGGAATTATGGTTGCTATTCAGCTGGCCTTAAAATAGGGAGATTTCCTGGATTAACTGGGTGGGCCAAATGTCATCACAAGGGTTCTTAAAAGCAGAAAAAAAGAAACAGAAGAAGGTAGTCAGAGAAAGAAAAGTGACAAAGGACCACGGTGGTCAAAAAGATTTTATGTTGTTGGCTTTGAAGCTGGAGGAAGGGGCCCACGAGCCGAGGAATGTGGGCAGCCTGTAGAAGCCAGAAAAGTCAAGGAAATGTCTTATCTCCTAGAACCTCAAGAAAAAAATACAGCCCCGCCCACATCCTGATTTCAGCCCAGTGATACCTGTGTCAGCCTTCTCACCTGCAGAACTATAAGATGATACATTCGTATTGTTTTAAGCCACTAAGTGTGTGGCAATTGGAGTCAGCAGCGATAGAATACTAACACAGATCAGTGCCCAAGAATTGAGAACAAATGGAAAAGAACAAACAGGGCATTCAATAAGTGTTTGTGTAAAGAATGTGAAAATGAGCAAATAAAGGACTACAGGGCAGTCAGCAACCACATTCTGGGCTTCACCGAAGACGAGTCTTCATCAGCCATGCAACATGGTGGTAACAAGTGATCTGGAGACTCATCTTAGCAGCCATCTGCCATGGACTTTCCCACTCTGTTGAGTGTCAACAAGCCATGTCTAGTGAAGCATAAGTGTTAAATAATAAGAAAAAATTATTTTTAACATTTAACAAATTAATTTTAAAATAATAAATGAAAATCAGACTTACCTCCCAACGCACCAAGTTATTGCGGCAGCTGATAAAGAACAGCAAATTTTTATTACCTTATAGCTGTTGACCTTTTGTCCAGCAATTAACCCAACCTCACTCTACTGTATTCCTCCCACCATACAAAACATCTACCAGTCACTCCACCACACTATGCTCTTTTTATTTCCTGGGTTTTCAAGCCTCTTCTCCTGATTAGCTCCTAATCACGATTTAGTTTACAGGATTCCTCAAAGAAACCTCCATTTGGCTACTGATTGGATTCAGTTCCCTATTTCACATTCCCATAGACGCTGGAATACTCCACTTCATGACATTTGTTTAGCAACGGGTACTTGCCAGTATACCCTGAACTGGGAATGACGATATAGACCAGCAGTTCAGAAGCACATCAGAGCCATTCTGTATTCGTATCAATACCAATCCATGTTTGCTGGTTTAATTGGACGAAACCCGCTCTCCTGGGCTGTCACAAATGTTCCTTAACGTCTAGTACTGTGTCTGACACAAGATGAATGTCCCTGCAAATTTTTGTGAAATGAAAAAATTGAAAGACCAAAACAATAAAATCTAGATCTTTTTAAGAAATTCATTCTTATGTTCCAATTTTCATCCCTGTCACAAAGATGAGTGTTTGGGGCTACTACTTATATTCTCAAAAGTTAAAATGATCCTGGCTCTTATACTTTTCTTTCCCAGCAAAACTTTCTAACCTATGTTTTCAGCTTTAATATATGGATAAACTGAGAGAATATAACGCCATATTTGTATGTGCATGTAAATATACACACACATTAACCAGGGTTCTCCAGAGAAACAAAACCAGTAGGACTGGCAGAGAGAGAGAGAGAGAGAGATAAAATATTATTAATAGTCTCACACAATTGTGGAGGCTGAGAAGTCCTTTGATTGGCCATCTGCAAGCTAGAGATCCAGGAAAGCCAGTGGTGTAGTTCTAGTTCAGGTCTGAAGGCCTCGAGCCAGGAGCACCAACAGCATAAGTCCCAGTCCAAAAGTGGACAAAGACTGATGTTTCAAATCAAATAGGTAGGCAGGAAGGGGACAAATCCTCCCTGCATACACTTTTTGTTCTATTCGGGCCCTCAATAGATTGAATGAGCCCATTCATATTGGGGAGAACAATCTTCTTTACTCAGTCTAACAATTCATATGCTAATCTTTTCCAGAAACACTCTCACAGATCCAGAAATAGTGTTTAACCAAATATCTGGGCACTCCATGGTCTAGTCTAGGTGACATAGAAAAATAATCATCACACACACACACACACACACATATATATATAATTTATATAATTTATTTTATTTTTAAGTGTCCTTTATTTTTACTAATGTGTTTTCAGTTTGGATTCATGGGATGCTTTCAACTCTCATTTCTGAAGATTCAATGAGCAAAAGATTTCTGCATTAGGGAGGCTGAAAGAAGCTATACGACTGATTCTCTGCCTTCCAATACTTCACAAAAGCACATATACTTCAAAAATAAGAAAATAAGTTCACTACTAGTACTCCCAAAAACAGCAGAATCTAAATATATTTATTTCCCCCATAAAGATAGCCAAGAAGAAGGGGAAGAAGAATCTGAAGCAGAATTAGGCAAGGTAACATGGTAACTGTTCATATTCAAATCACAGACTAGGTCATCAAAATCATGACGTTTCTAATATCTCCATGTGACAGTTTTCTATTGTTGCCATAATAAATTACCACAAATTTAGCAGTTTAAAACAACACCCATTTATTTTCTCATGGCTCTGTAGGTGAGAAGTCCGGTGAGCTCAACTGGTTCCTCCGGTTCAGGTTTCACAGGCTGAAATCAAGTCATTGGCAAACTGGACTCTTCTCTGGAAGATCTGAGGGAGAACTCATTTGGGTTGTTGGCTGCAGGGCTCAGGATGCTGTTTCCTTGCTAGCTGTCAGCCAGGAGCCTCTCTCAGCCCCTAAGGCTGCCTGAATTTCACATCATGTTGCTCCCTCCATCTTCAAACCAGTAAATTCCCATTGAATCTTTCTCATGCTTTAAATTTCTCTTCTGCGTCCACCTGGAGAAAGTGCTCTGTTTTTAAGAGCATATATAATTAGATTGGGCCCACTTAAACAACCCAGGATAATCTTCCTATTTTATGGTCAGTAACTTTAACTACATCTGAAAAGTCCCCTTTGCCATGTAACATAACATATTCACAGGTTCCAAGGATTAGGGCATAGACATCTTTGGGGGAGGAGTTTGGGAAGAGAACATTCTGCTTACTGCATCCCACATCTAAAAGGAAATAAATGCAAGAGGGTGGCAACATTGTCTTTCCCCTTTTATGATTCAGAAATACCACACAGGATTTCTAGAGAGAAATTGATAAAAAATTGCAAAGAGACAAAATCCAGAGCTATACACACCAACTTGGGGACCTCAACTAAGATGCAAAGACATTCTCCCCCAGGAATGGAATACAATTTCTAAGTAGATAGAGTGGATTTTGGAGTGGCTTCACTGGTTTAGACAATATCAGAAGTGACAGCAGAGCTCAAATGTTCCAATAATAGCAGCAAACACTCTTATCTGAGCTGTACCTCCTGGCTACCACTATCCTTTGGTGCTATGAAAAAGTAGAGGGGTCATAAAATATCCATCATCCAGACTGTGGAACAGTAGAGGACATAAATATGTCAAAGGTATGGTGGAAATAGAAGTATGAATTCTTCCACACTCTATCAAAGCAGATAAAATTTCTAGGCAGAGCCACCTACACATGAGTAAGATACAAGAAGGAATGAGATGGCAAGCATACAAGCTACAGAAAGGAAGGAAGGAAGAAACCAAGAAAGGAAGGAGAGAGGGAGGGAAAAAACTATCATGTAGAAAACAAGAAAAAATATGTACCCCAAAGAAAAATATTCCCCCTGAGTGCTTCAAATTATTAAAACATTAATTAACAAAAACGTTCAAATATGAAATTTTTTAAAAGAATACCATGAGAGGATTGCAGGTTTAACAAAACAATTTGAGTACCTAAACAATATTATCAAAGATGTAATTGATGAATTTAAAAAGAAAAACAGGAAACATAATATACATGGCTGAATTACTGAATTACTGACAGACTGAATTACTGACATGGAAAAAAGATAAAGATGGTCATTGTAAATGCAAATGAAAACGACAAAGATTAAAGCAAGCAGAAAGAAACTAAACATGGTGGAATCTCGGTAAATATAGCCAAACATAATTTAAGTCTGAAGCAGGAAACTCCCTAAAATATGTTGGAGTAACCCCTATTCCCCTTGCCTTGTCTTTCTATTGACAGGAAGGAAGCTTGACTCAATACTCTAAGAGGAAAAAATATAAAGCAACAACTTCACCTTTACCTAGTCCTTTTGCTGAGTTTTCTCCAGGACAGAGTGATTTATCTGATGGGGGAATTTGTAGCAAAGGACTGGAAATGGGTAGATCAGTGCCACTTGGCCCTAGGTTCTGACCTGCTGGCTTATAGAGAGGTACAGCCTGCCCTCCATCTCAGAAAAAGAGAGGTAGGCTGAGGGGCATGAGATGCAACAAGTAAATCTGTCTAATTCAGGAGGAATATCATAAATCCACTTGGCCTCAACTCTAAAGCCATATTTTCTAGCTTTACAATAAAAAAGATGATATTTTAAGCTCCATTAATCTGTCTCTTGAAATTTATTTCCTTCTTGCTTTTCAATTTGTCAGGGAAAGAAATGTTGATATTCACTAGTCCTCCTAAATCTAATAAAATATTTTTTATTGAAACTATTCAAAAATATAATACAGAACAATCTTTCTAAAATGAAAAAAAAACTTGAATATGCTAAGTAAAAGAGTATAGCCATACCTCAGAAATATTATGGATTTGGTTCCAGATCACCACAATAAAGCAAATATCTCAATAAAGTGAGTCACACAAATTTTTTCATTTCTCAGTGCATATAAAAGTTATATTTATATTATACCACAGTCTATGAATTATACAATAGCATTATGTCTAAAAAAACAATGATGATGTGATCTTATACATAGAAAACCCCAAAAAACTTCTAAAGGATTCCTAGATTTGATAAATGAATTCAGTAAAGTCTCAGGATACAAAATCGGTGTAGAAAAATCGATAGTATTTCTATATATCAATAACAACCAAGCTGAGACCAAATCAAGAACTTAATCCCATTTACAATAGCCAGAAAAAAAAAATACCTAGGAATACATTCAACCAAGGAGGAAAAGTTCTCTACAAAGAAAACTACAAAACACCGATGAAAGAAGTCATAGATGACACACAAAAAAAAAAAAATGGAAAAAAAATCTATATTCATGGATTGGAAGAATATATCATTAGAATGACCATATCACCCAAAGCACTCTACAGTTCAGTGCAATTCCCATCAAACTAACAACATCATTTTTCACAGAATTGGGGAAAAAAAATCCTAAAATTCATATGGAACCAAAAAGGGCCCAAATAGCCAAAGCAATCCTAAGCAAAAAGAATAAATAAATAAAACTGGAGACATCACATTATCTGACTTCAAATTGTATTTCCAAGGTTACAGTAACCAACAACATGGTACTGATATAAAAATAGACATATAGATCAATGGAACGCAATAAAGAACCCAGAAATAAAGCCACATGCCTAAAACTAACTGATCTTTCACAAAGTAGACAAAAACATATACCGGAGAAAGAACACCCTATTAAATAAATGCTATGGGGTAAATTGAATACCCACATGTAGAAGAATGAAACTGGACCCGTATCTCTCACCATATGTAAAAAATTACCTCAAGATGGATTCAAAACTTAAATGTAAGACCAGAAACTATAAAAATTCTAGAAGAAAACTAGAAAAAACTCTTCTGGACATTGGCATAGGCAAAAAATTTATGACTAAGACCTCAAAAGCAAATGCAACAAAAAACAAAAATATACAAATGGGGCTTAATTAAACTAAAAAACTTCTGTACAGCAGAATAAATAATCAAAAGGGTAAATAGACAACCAAGAAAAATCAAGAAAATATTCATGAACTATGCATCCAAAAAGGACCAATATTCAGAATCTACAAAGAAGTCAAGCAACTCAATGAGAAAAAAAACAAATAACCCCATTAAAAAGTGAACAAAGGATATGAACAGACATTTTTCAAAAGAAGACATACAGATGGCCTATAGATTTCTCTGTATTATACAATGTTGTTTGAAAGCATTTCATCCATAGTAAAACTTCTTGAAAAATTGGAGTCAATCCTCTCAAACCCTGCCACTGCTTTATCAACTAAGTTTATGAAATATTCTAAATCCTTTGTTATCATTTCAACAGTGTTAACAACATCTTCACCAGCAGTAGATTTCATCTCAAGATACCATTTTCTTTGTTTATTCTTAAAAAGCAACTCTTCATTCGTTTAAGTTTCATCATAAGATTTCTGTAATATAGTCACATCTTCAGATTCCACTTTAATTCTAGTGCTCTTGCTATTTCCACCACATCTACAGTTACTTCCTCCACTGAAGCCTTGAACTCCTCAAAGTCATCCATGAAACTTAAAATCAACTTCTACCAAACTCCTGTTAATGTTGATATTTTTACCTCCTTCCATGAATCATGAATGTTTCTAATGACATCAAGAAGGGTAAATCTTTTCCAGAAAGTTTTCAATTTACTTTGCCCAGATCCATCAGAGAAGTTACTATCTATGGTAGATATAGCCATACAAAATGTATTTCTTAAATAACAACACTTGAAAGTTGAAATTACTCCTTGATCCATGAGCTGCAGAATAGATGTTGCGTTAGCAGACATAAAAGTAGCATTAATCTCTTTACACATCTTCATTAGAGCTCTTGGGTGACCAGGTGCATTGTCAATGAGCAGTAATATTTTGAAAGAAATTATTCTTCTGAGCAGTAGATATCAATAGTGGGCTTCAAATATTCAGTAAACCATTCTGTAAACAAATGTTGTATCATCCAGGCTTTGCTATTCCATTTATAAAGCACAGAGTACATTTTACATAATTCTTCAGGGCCCTAGGATTTTTGGAATGGTAAATGAGCATTGGCTTCAACTTAAAATCTCTAGATGCATTAGCCTCTAACAAAAGAGTCAATCTGTCTTTCAAAGTTTTAAGCCAAACATTGACCTCTTCTGTCTAGCTATGAAGGTCCTAAATGACATCTTCCTCCAGTAGAAGATTGTTTCATCTGCACTGAAAGTCTATTGTTTAGTGTAGCCGCCTTCATCAGTGATCTTAGCTAGGTCTTCTGGAGAACTTGCTGCAGCTTCCACATCAGCACTTTCTGCTTCACCTTGCACTTTTGTGTTACGGAGATGACTTCTTTCCTTAAACTTTATGAACCATCCTCTTGTCACATGTGTGTTCCAGATGTCAGTTCCATGCTCCCTGGTTCTTGGTTCCCAGTACTAAAGAATAGTTACTGGTACCGAGTTGATGGAGCAAATGAGCAGACCAAGCAGACGTAAGAAAGCAAAGTGCCAAAGTTTATTAAGTTTATTAAGCAAGCATAATATATTCTGGAAAAGTAATGGGTCAGCCCCCACAAGTGGACAAGACTTTGAATTTAACAAGATTTTCCCTTTTATGCTGATTCCCTAATTTTATGTTAAGTGGGGGTGGAATGTTCATGATTTTTCTTGGAAAGGGGTGGAGAATTCCCAAAACTGAGAACTCTCCCCTTTTCTATCCTTGTAAGGCAATTTCCGGGGGTTGCCATAATACTTGTAAACTGTCATGGTGATGATGGGTGTGATTTTAACTATGTTAATGAGGGTAGGCCACTTGAGGATACTGTCACCTAACTTGTACTCATGCTCCAAAGACCCTTTTTTGTGGCCTTGGTCATATCTCCACTTTGTGGCCTTTCTACCTCTTTTTGGTTGGTGAGTCCTTGGGGACTCCCTATCGTAGACCAAACCTCTGCTCAGTCCTTGGAAGCCCACTGGATATGTCATCTCTTCCTTCTTGGAAGCCCCCTCTGGTCAATTTGTTCCTTGCATTGTAGACAAAGCATCTCCTAGTGCCATCTTTTCCTGTCCCTTCTTGTCCCTACCCTAACACTCTGCTAGTTTCCAACTTTTCTTCTGCAGCTTTCTCACCTTTCTAAGCCTTCACAGAATTGAAGAGAATTAGGACCTTGCTCTGGATTAGGCTTTGACTTAAGGGAATGTTGTAGCTGGTTTGATCTTCTATCAAGAGCACTAAAACTTTCTCCATATCATGCGTAAGGCTGTTTTGCTTTCTTATTCATGTGTTCACTGGAGTAGCACTCTTAATTTCTTTCAAAAATTTTTCCTTTATATTCACAACTTGGCTGTTTGTCACAAGAGGCCTAGCTTTCAGTCTTTACTTATTATTTCACTTTTAACTTTTTAGGTGATTTTGTTTGAATAGTATCTTTTTTTCAAATTATCTTGTTGACTTTTTAGAATCCTTCATGAAAGTGTTATTCTTTTAAAAGAAAAGTTTAACTCATTTACAAAAATTGTTGTCATTGATATATTTAATATTAATTTTGTATTTTAATGTTGTTTTTAATCATTTCTTATTTGTTCTTTGTAATACATTTCACCTTAACTCATTTACAAAAATTGTTGTCATTGATATATTTAATATTAATTCTGTATTTTAATGTTGCTTTTAATCATTTCTTATTTGTTCTTCATAATACATTTCACCTATCTATGCTAGTCTCTAAAATATGAGGGAAATATCCATTTTAAAAAATTCTATTCATACTTACTTTTACATTTTTAAACAATTCTCTAATCTATAATCTCCAAATTTCAGAATCAGGAGTGAAACTCATATATTTGGTCAACAAATACATACTGAGCTCTGACTTTATTCTAATCATTGCAATGAGATTTGAAAATTAAATGGTGAAAAAAGATAAATCTAGTTCCTGTCTTAGTTCATTTAGTGTTGCTATAACAAAATGCCTGAGGCCGGGTAATTCATAAAGAAAAGAGGTTTATTTAGCTCATGGTTCTGTAGGCTGGGAAATACAAGAAGCATGGCACCAGCATCTGCTCAGCTTCCAGTGAGGGCTTCTGTGCTATGTCACAATATGACAGGTTAAAAGGGAAGCAGACACATGTGAAGAGACAAAACCTGAGGGGCATCCTGGCTTTATAGCAACCCACTCTCTCAAAAATTAATCCAGTCTCAGCAGAGTGAGAACTCGCTCACTACTGCGAGAACAGCATCAAGCCATTCATGAGGGATCTGCCCCCATGATCCAACACTTCCCACTAGGCTCCACCTCCCAACATGGCCACAATGGGGATCAAATTTCAACTTCAGTTTTGGTGAGGACAAACCAACCATATCCAAACCATATCATTGTCCATATGTAGCTTAAAACATAGCTGAAATATAAGCAAGTAAACATGCACATACAACTCAGCATTATAAGAGCAATTACGGGCACATGAAAGATGCAAGAGAAGCACATAAGAAAGACTCCACCTCACCTAGAATGTTCAGAGAAAATTTTATAAAAGAAGTGATAACTACACCGAGACCCAGATTTAAGCTACCTTATTTAATCCAGAACATTAAATAGAACATTCTATTTAATCTAGAATTTAATCCTCTCTGCTACTATCACTATTTCTCAGTTGCTATTAATTTTATCCTATGTTTTATGTTTAGATATTTGCTTTTAGTTCAACATTTTTGCATGCTATAGTTTCAATATCAACAGAAAAATTTGACTTTTTTTCCTCATATATAAACAAAATGAGTCAGATATCTCTTTATTTCAACTACTTTTAGTGCTCCCATCCAGGCCTCTATGTCTTATCTTCCTATTCTTTAGGGGGTTTTGTACCTGAAAAAAATGTTAATTAAATTTATTTTCCTGAGCTCTGAATCTAATTCTCTCCCCATGTCTTTAGGGATATTGCTGAGTTAATTATCCCTTCTTGACTGTCTGTTTATCTCTCCCTCTCTTTCCATCCTTTTTTCTTCAACATATAAATATTCTTATCACTTTTTCTGTTGGAAAAATCTTATACTTTGATCCTCTTGTTTCTTATAGCTACTATCCTCCATTATTCTCTTCAAAGCCAAATTACTTTCTATTGCAAAAGTTGTCCACACTCTTATGTCTCCAATGTCTGAACACTCATCTGCTCTTCAAACCACTGATGTCAGCCAGTTTCTATCTCCACACTCTCCTGACACTGCTTTTGCCAAGATCATCATAGGCCTTCTTATTGCCAGATTCAAAGAAAAAATTTTAAGGAGTTTCTGTTACTTACTTTGCTTTACAGAACAGCTCCATATGTCACAAAATTCCTCTTCAGTTGGCTTTTAAGACATGACTCCCTCGTGATTTTCCTCCTAATTTTCTTGCTCCTCTACTTGTTCCTCTTCCTTCCAATATCTGTTAAGCATTGGGGTTTTCCAGCTTTTGCACAGACCTCCCTTCTCTTTTCACACTAAACTGATATTACATAATCTCCATGGCATCAACTAATAACTACATGCCAGTGAATTCCAAAACATATACGTGAAAGCAAAATCAATGCTCTGAGCTCCAGATCATTTAATCCAACTGGGGTTTCATATCTCCAAATGGATCTGCAATAAGCATCTTAAATTCAATGTGATTAAAACAAAAAGCATAATTTTCTCCCAGTACTTCTTTCATATATTCTCTGAATTTTTCTCTTCTCCCAAAACAGAAATCTATGAATCATTCTTGATTCATCCTTCTCCCTGACCCATATAACCAAATGTCAATTACTAGTGTTTCTTTCAAATTTATACCTTCTTCTCTGACTCCCTGACACTGACTTTAGTCACAATCTCATAATTAACCAATTGGATCATTGTCAAGGTCTTCATTGTCTCCATTCTTGCTCCACTGAATCCATGAATTAAGTTTCTCATAGAATTATTTTCCTAAACCACAAATAGGATTATGCCACTCATATGCTTATATCTTTAAATAACTCTTCACCGTCTTGAAAATAAAATTCTAATCCCTTAACTTGGTACACAAAATAGTTCTTAATCTAGCCCCTCCCATTAGTTTCAGTCTTATCACTACCCAACACATACCCATCATTCCTGCAACATGCAACCATTTTTTCTAACAAGAAATTCTCTTCCTTTGTATATATGATTCCCTCTAACTGAAAGAAACTACCTGACTAATTCCTGCTTATTCTTTCAAATATCTCATATGCTATCCCTTGTTGTCTCCACTGGAAGGTGTGTCTGACAATGCCACATTTCAATTTAGGTTATGTTTTTTTTTAAGTGTTTGTGTTACTCATAATCAATTTTATTGTAACACTTGTAACATTTAAAATTACTGTCTTTAATACTTAAGCAGGAATTTAATGAGGGCAGAAATAATGTCTTTTTGTCCTGAGGACCTATTGCTAATGCGTTGTGATCAAGATGTAAAAATATAATCTAAATGAATGAAGAGGAAATAGTTCAGCATAGATGTATTCAGGACACAGCTGTATTATAAAGACATACAGGGAAATTGCCAAATCATACAAAGCCTTGTATGTCAAATAAGGATTTTGAAAGTCATCAAAAGATTTTAACAGAAAATGGTATAATTAAATGTACATGCTTGGAAGCTCATCCTCATGGACATGTGGTGAATAGACCATTGAAGGATAAAACTAAAGAAAGCAAGAGGCTTTTTAGACAATGTGAGTGAGTGAACGATTATGAAAACCAAGACAGTGATAGTGAGGAGAAAGAGTGGCAGGTAGATATAAAAGATATTTTGAAAGGAAAGTTAATACCACTAACTAGCTAATTTGATACAGGTGTTAAGGAGGCATTGAAAACCAAAAGCATCTCCAAGACTTCTGGCTTGAGTGACTAGGAAGACGGATTATTTATTTTGTAAGCCATCAAGCCACATTAAGCATCTGTTCTGAACAGGCAATATGCCAGAGGCTGAGACTACTAGATAAATAAATAAAACATGATCCCTGCCATCCAGAGTATAAAAAGTATAGTGGAAGAGATAAACATGTAAAGAAGTGTTATTAAAGATCTATAGGCAAGATAAATGTTATTAAAGATCTATAGGCAAGGTCCTATGGGAAAATAAAAAACAGTGCTTAATTCTGCTTGACAATGTACTTTTAGTGGAATCAACTCCCAGAACAACGAGGTATAGCTGCTACTGAAAGCTCGGCACTTGTCCTCGAGGGCACATCACAAGAACAAGAACGAGGGGTCTGAGGAGAAGGAAAGAGAAGTTTATTGTTTTGCTGGCAAAGGAGAAAAATGGTAGACCTTCTTGTCTCAAAATCCAAATTCCTGAACATAAGCAGAAATACAGAGCTTTTAAAGGGAAGGCCCTCAGTTCTAGGCTACTATCATTAATGATTCTAATAGTCCCATCTCTGCTGAAGACAAAGCATGTGACCTCCACTCAGAGTAAAAGACGTTCTCCCTGCCCAAGGTAGGGATGCAGCCCAAGCCGCAGCTCCCAAAAAGAGTGGGGGATGTTTTAAAGCAACAGAAAATATGTTTTCTCTTTTTATTATTTTCTAGGCCATTCCCTCTGTTACATAGTCAACTGGAATAGGGAAGTTAGGAAGTGGAGTAGATTCTGAGGAAGGAAGTAGCATTTTCTATTTGAACCAGTTGAGACTGAGCAGCCTGTGGGTGATGCTGTTGACAGCCATCAGACAGTCAGGATCTAGATTTCATGGAAAAGAGCTGGGCTAGAGAACTTTTAAATAAGGATTATCACAGGGTCTTGTATTAATTACCTGTGGCTGCTATAACAAATCAATACCAACTGAGGGGCTTAGAACAACAGAAACTTATTTCCTTATAGTTCTGGAGGAATCTGAAATCAAGATGTTGGCAGGGCCGTACGTCCTCTGGAGGCTCTAGGGGACAATTCTTCCTTGCCTCTCCCAGTTTCTGGAAGCTATAGACATTACTTCACTTATGGCTGCATCACTCCAATCCCTGCTTCCATGGTTACGTGGCCTCCTCCTCTTCTGTATGTATCAAATCTCCCTCTTTCTCTTAGAAGAACACTTTCCATTGCAGTTTAGACCTACCCAGATAACCCAGGATCATCGCCTCATCTCAAAATCCTTGACTTAATTATATCTACAAAGACCCTTTTTCCAAATTAAGATAACATTCATAAGATTCTGGGGATATGGACATATCTTTTTGGGGACACCATTCAACCCACTACAGGTATCCTAACTAAACTCCCTGCTTTCACCATAAGTTGTCCCCTTCAGTCAATTCTCAATAATGTAGCTAGAGGAAACCTTTTAAAATTTAAATCAGATCCAGCCACCTCACAGTTCAAAACTTTCTATTAGTTCCCACTCTGAATAACAGCCAAATGGCCCACCAAGCTGGGACATATCTGGCCCTCAGTTACCACTCCAGCCTCATCTCCTCCTTTCTTCCCATGTTCACTCAACTCCAGCCTCACCAGCCTCCTTGCTGTTCCTCTAACATTGTCAGTGATTTGTGATCAAAATATACAAATATCATATTATCTAATATACCATATTGTCATGATTAATTTTATATGTCAACTTGTCTGGACCATGGGATACCCAGACATTTGATCAAACATTTTTATGGTGCATCTTTGAGGGTGTTTTGAGATGAGACTAACATTTGAATCAGACTAAGGCAGATTGCCCTCTCTGATATAAACAAGCCTCATCCAGTCAGGTGAGGAAGGCCTGAATAGAACAAAAGGCTGGCCCTCCCCTGAGTAAAAGAGAATTCTTCCTGCGTCATGGCCTTCAAACTGGGACATTGACTCTTTCCTGCTTTGGCACTCAAACTGAAACATAGGCTCTTCCTGGGTCTTAAGTCTGTCAGTTTCTAGACTAGAACTATGTCTCTGGCTCTCCTGATTCTCAGGCCTTTGGATTTGGACTGGAACTAAACTATTGGCTCTCCTGGGTCTCTAACATGTCACCTCGCACTGCAGATCTGAGGTCTTCTCAGCATCCATAATCACATGAGCCAATTCCTTACAATAAATCACACACACACACACACACACACACACATATATATATATATATATATATATATATATGTATATCTTATTGGTTCTATTTCTCTCAAGAATCCTTTCTCTCAAGAATCCCACATGTCTTTTATCTATTTATCTTGTTTATTGTCTATCTCCCACTAGAATGTAAACTTCATTAGGACAGGTGCTTTTGTCTGCCTTGGTCACTAATGTATCCATACTGCCTAAAAATATGCTGTGACATTGTCTGCATTTGTAAAATTTCTTATTTAGACTAATTCACTGATGTATGCTCAGTAAAACACTGTATTTTCCTTTAAATTTAAATAACAGAATAAACAGACAATTATCATTCCCAATGGATTATCGTTCTCCTAAAACATCAATGGTCTTTGGCAGAAGAATCATATATGAAAAAAAAATTCAAAATATAGTAAAATTTTAAAGAAAAGGAAAGATTTTAAATCATATAGTTATCAAGGAGTTAAATATCCAACAAAAAGACGAAGGGACAGATAAGAACATCTGAGAAGAAAATAAGTCAAAAAGAGAATGTGATTGATAAGAAGCTTTAGATTATGTCTTCAGGATCAAATATACCTAAAGAGAAGTTAATTAGAAGCTTCTATAAGTGTGTACATAATTATATTTTGTGGAATGCTTTTATCTGAAAGCTTTCCGAGAATTTTATTGAAAGAGAAAAGGCCACTGAATTATATCATTTAAGAATTTGAAAATTCTAGCTTCTGGTTGAAGATGGATGACTAAGCATACACATTTTCTTTTCTCCCCACCACAAATCCCTTTGAAATGACAGAACATAAAAACATGAATATAGCAATACGGAAAATCTAGGAAGGCTTAGACAAAAATGATGAGGGATTTCTTGAAGATACGAAGAGGATTCCCTGAGTAGCAGCAGGACTCAGATTTTCAAACAAAATATCCCTCCATATGCCAAAAAAAAAATTGATGAGTAAAGACCCACTCCTGTACATATTATTATGAAATTTTAGAATGCAAAAATGAAAGAGAAGATTCTAAACAAAAAGGTCACATGCAATGTAACAAGGATCAGTCTAGCATCAGGCTTCTCCTTAGCTACACTAGACACTAGAATGCAATAACACATGTGTTCAAATTTCTAATGTAGGAATTGGCAGACTGCAGCCCCTGGGCCAAGTCTAGCCTGTGGTCTCTTTTTAAAATGAAGGTCTACTGGACACTCATTAATTTACCCATTATTTGTGGCTTCTTTTATGCCACAAAGACAAAGTTAAATAGTTGCAAAAGAGGCCATATGGCATGCAAGGCCTAAAACACTATCTGGCTCTCTACAGAAGTTTGCTGACCTCTGCTCATAAGGAAAATTATCCTCATCCCACATTCCTTCAACCTTGCAAGCCATCATACATACACACTTCAAGGTAAGCTATATTCACAGACTTTTGAGAACTAATAAATTAATCAGTCATGCACTCTTAGGAGGTTATTAGAAAATGGAATACACAAAGTGAAGTCATAAAACAGGAAAGGAAAAGACGTGCAAACGATGACTCTAGGAAAATAGAAAGATGACAGGATGACAACTGGGCAGGGAGGCAGGGGCACCTGGTCCATATCAGATTGGGACAGTAGAGGAAAGGTTTCTATTAAACATAAAACTTGGCAGAATAGACAATGTGATGAAGAGTTTGGGGCAGGGAAGAACCAAGGCTATGGTAAAGGCACTACTGTTTAAGGAGAGAACTCTAATATCTCTTATCATATACACTAATAATGTAAATACTGACTGTATACTCAACTCATTTTATAAGCAAACATGAAAGATTTAATCATGGCTGTAAAACAGGAAGTAAATGCCATCAATCATTAGAGTGTAAAAGTAAATATACAGATAAAAAACGTCAAAAGACTGAGGGAGCAGGAGACCTGAAAGGAAAGCTCTCTTTGTCTTTGTGATATCTTCCTCTTACAAAGTGAGGTAGACTTCAAGGTCACGAATAATACAGGGATAGAGTGGTGACCAATACAGAAATCAAAAGTGATTACAGAACCATATTAAGCAAAGAGAAAAGAGAGAGGCCTTGGTCCAAGTGAGCTAAAATATCTAAATCTGATAAAGTAAGTGACAGTGATGTAAATATATAATTTATAAATATGACTGAAATCACCTGGAAAAATAGTTGTGTTTAAGATGGCTGTCTTTTAGGGAAATTAAGAAAACAGGGGAAAATGTATATGCAGTCATTTATGTGTACCTATATATTTAACATTTCCCAATCTTTCATGGGGATCTGAGCTACCGTCTTATGTTATTTTCTCTCTTTTATAGGGCTTCCTTGCTTCCTTTAACAGTTCTTACAGTGAAAGATTGTTAGCATGAATTCTCTCAACTTTTGTTTATCTAGGAATGTCTTTATTTCACCTTCGTTTCATTCACTGTGGAATTCTCTGTGAGCAGGTATTTTTCCCCAAGGTATCATTTCATTGCCTTTTAACTTACATTGTTTCTGATGAGAAGTCAGCTGTATACTACATATTGTTAATGCTCTGTGTGTGATAAGATGCTTTTTCTCTTACTGCTTTCATGGTTTCTCTTTATTTTTGGCTATAATATACCTAACTGTGGTTTTCTTTATGTTTATACTACTTAAAATTTATTGAGATTTTTAGATGTCTAGGAAATGTTTTTCATCAAACTTGGGAAGTTTGGGGGCCATTATTTCTTCAAATATTTTTCTGTCCTTTCTCTCTCCTTTCCTTCTAAGATTCCCATTACTGGTTTATTTTATGTTGTCCTAAGATTTCCTTTTTTTTTTTTTTTTTCCCTGAAACAGAATCTGGCTCTGTTGCCCTGGCTACAGAACTGTGGCATCAGCCTAGCTCACAGCAACCTCAAACTCCTGGGCTCAAGCAATCCTCCTGCCTCAGCCTCCTGAGTAGCTAGGACTACAGGTATGCACCACCATGCCTGGCTAATTTTTTCTATATGTATTTTTTTAGTTGTCCAGATAATTTCTTTCTATTTTTTAGTAGAGACGGGGTCTCGCTCTTGCTCAGGCTGGTTTTGAACTCCTGACCTTGAGTGATCCACCCGCCTCGGCCTCCCAGAGTGCTAGGATTACAGGTGTGAGCCACCACACCCGGGCTAAGGTTTCCTTTATATCCAATCTTTTTTCTCTATATTTTTCAGATTGAATTATTTCTATTGACCTTTCTTCAAGTTTTCTTAATTTTTCCTCTGCCATCTTAAATTGGCTGTTGGGCCTGTCTAGTAAATTTTTAATTTCAGTTATTGTATTTTTCAATTCTAGAATTTACATTGGTTCTTTTTTATACTTTCTATTGAATAGTTAGCTAATGACATTTCCTGTATGTTGAGTCATCATCATCATATTTTTCTTTCATTATTTGAACATAATCTTCTTTAAGTCTTTGAAAATATTTATAATAACTGCTTTGAAATCTTTGTCTATAACCCACATCATCTGGGTTCACTCAGAGCAATTTCCATTGTTCACTGCTTACTCCTTTCTCTTTTTTTTTCTAAGTATAAATTATATTTTTCTGTCTTTGCATGTCTAGTAACCATTTTTTTAAATGAACATTTTTAGAAAATGTATTGTAGCAACTTTGGGTTCTGTTTTACTTTTCTCAGAATTGTATTTTTACTAACTCTTTTTAATAATCTACCTGAACTTAAACTATGGAATCACTAATGTCTCTACTCAATTGTTCAATCCTTATTTTTGTTTTTTAGGCTATTTTCCTAAAGATTTCCCCCTTATGTGCATAACTTAGTAGTAAGACAATGATGCGGGCAGAGATTGAACTCAAATACTTCATTTCTATAGATCTGGCTTGTGTTGCTGGGAAATGTATTCAAAGTTCTCAAGTCTCTTGGGTTTTACATCTCACCAGGCTCTCTCAGGTCCCCCATGCATGCATAGTTGTCTTGTCAGCTGAGAATGTATGGAAAGATTGTCTCAGCCTTTCCATGGATCTTTCATTTCCAGGATCCCTCCATTAAATTTTAGCTGGTCCGTTATTCACCCCAGCCAGAACCATATTGCCAGGTTTATAAAGCTATGGCTTTTCCTCATTTGTTCCTAACCATGTCCATCCCCTTTTAAACAACAAAGCAAAGCATTTTCATCCCACGATCGAATTTAGTTCACTGTCTCTAGCAGAAAAACTGTTGGTTTTCAAGATCATCCACCTGTTGATAAAACTATCATTTTTGCCAATCAACCTGGGGAGAAGAGGATGGATGCAGTTCCAGTCAAAGAGGCCACACTCTTCTTGTTCTTGCTGAAGTCCTAGCAGTTTTTTAAGAATAAATGTTTCTCAATTTGTTATATCCCTTTGGTTGATTTCTAATGCCCAACCTCTTCATAGCTCAATAACTGGAAGTTCTTTCCCTCAGAGGGATTTGAGAAAAAAATTCTATCTAAAAATACAAGAATAGACTGTTATAAAACAAACCACACACAAAAAGCTAATCATCTAGAAATATTAAAAGTTCTTTTATTTAGTGTTTGAATATGCTGAAATAAAAAAATTTAAAAAAGAAGATATTTAATTATGGATGAATTAGAAATTAATAAAACCAGGACAACACACATAAAAATGAAGGAAATTGTGACAAGGTAGCTCTCAAAGAAATATTGTAGCTTTAAGTTTATTTATAAGAAAAAAGAAAGGAAGGAAGGGAAAGAGAGGGGAAGGAAGGGAGGGAGAAAAGAAAGAAAGAAAGAAAGAAAGAAAGAAAGAAAGAAAGAAAGAAAGAAAGAAAGAAAGAAAGAAAGAAAGAAAGAAAGAAAGAAAGAGAAAGTAAGGAAGGAAGGAAGGAAGGAAAGAAGGAAGGAAGGAAGGAATAAAGGAAGGAAGGAAGGAAGGAAGGAAGGAAGGAAGGAAGGAAGGAAGGAAGGAAGGAAGGAAGAATTGGAAACTTAAGGAATTAGGAAAAAAAGCACAATAAAATAAACTAAAATACAGAAGGAAAAAAGCATAAAGCTAAAAGAGGAAAGTAATAAAATATGGAAGAGAAAATGAATCTTAGAAAATAAATCCAATAACTAGTTCTTTGGGAAAGACCAATGAAATACACAAAGTTTGAGCAAGACTAATGAAAGAAAACATCACTAGAATTTAAACTCTATGAGAGCAGAGACTTCGCTTTGTTTGCCACTGTATTCCCAGCTTCAGAAAATTGCCTGGTACATGTGAGTACTCTATAAATATTTGTTAAATTTAAAAAATGAGTGAACAAACATTAAAAAAAATTAAGGCTATAAAAACAAATACATAAGAGAATTTTTAAAACATTATATGACAATACTATAAATCTTACAAAGTAATACACACCTCAAAGACTCAAAAGCAGACTTAAACAAATGGAAACATGTTTGTATTAATCAGTCATGACAGCAATAGTGCTGTATAACAAATAGTCCCAATGCCTTAAAATAATAACCTATGTTCCACACTTATAGCTCTGCTTGTTGGCTGTAAATCTGCTGGGTTATGTTGGATTCCAGACTCTAGGCTTTGGGTTCTAAGTTCCAGGCTCCAGGCTAAAGGCTATGCTCCGCTCTATTCCATGTATCTCCAACTTAACCTTGGACCAGAGATTATCTCTTGCATGCTCTTCTCATGGCAGATCACAGAAACAAAAGAGGCCAAACCAAATCATGCAAGCACACTTAAGGGCTTTACATCCCTCCATCTACCTACATTCTATTGTTCAAAGGCAGACACTGGGACAGAAAAATTCACTCTAATGTACTGCATGGTCATATGTCAGTAAGAAGTAATGATAAAAAAATAAATAAATAAAAAGAATAGCTAGGTGTAGTGGTTCACACCTGTAGTGCCAGCTACTCAGGAGGCTGAGGCAGGAGGGTCACTTGAGCCCAGGAGTTTGAGGTTGCTGTGAGCTAGACTGATGCCACGACATTCTAGCCCGGGCAACAGAATGAGAATCCATCACAAAAAAAAAAAGAATAAAAACAAGTAGTGATGAATTGAGAACAATAATCCAACCTATCACAAAGCCCAACTTCACACATAATAAGAGATGTGCAAAATAAGACTATATTGAGGTAACATGCCTTACCTATCCAATTAAGAAAAGTCCTAAATTTTTCATGGTGAAACTATAGAGAAAGTCATTCTCATACATTGATAGTTGGAGTGCAAAATGATACAATCCTTTTGAAAAGGAATTTGGCAATCTCTTGAAAAATTACATATGTATGTAACCATTGACCCAGCAATTTCACATCTAGAAATCTACCCAAAAGATATATCAGTCATCAGTGTGATAGTCAATTTTATGCATCAGTTTTATAGTCATCAGTTATTCAATCAAGTGCTAATCTAGATGTTTCTGTGAAAGCATTTTGTAGACATAATTAAAGTGTATCATCAGGGAGAACTATGAAACATTGAGGAAGGAAATAGTAGAGGACGTAAACAGGTGGAAAACCATACCATGCTCGTGGGTCAGCAGAATCAACATTGTTAAAATGTCTATACTACCCAAAGGGATCTACAGATTCAATGCAATCCCT